>JASPKZ010000945.1:0-93110 GCA_030220185.1 Diploptera punctata | reverse complement strand
CTAGGATAAAATTTGTGAATTCCATTCAATTTTGAATGTACAAAAATGCAGTGAAAATAAAGTGTGGAAAAATAAGTTGTGGTAAAGATTTGCATGCAGTTTAAAAACAAAATGTAACATGCAGGCATAATCAGCACTTTAGGGCACTTAGAAGCGTCATAGGCATCTGAAACGTTGCCAACATACACATTAGAGTAAAAGTAAGTAAAGTAATCCCACTACAGGCCTCGGGAGGCCCTTCGGGTAGTAGGAGGTTAAGGCTCCTACTTTTTCTTGACAATCGGCACTTGATGTCAGCCGGGTTGTCAGCCCTGCGTGACGGCCGCCTTTACCCCCAGAACAAACGTCTGGTACTCATTTACGTTAGAGGCTGAGTCGACCCCAGGGCCATAGTGCCGCCAGAAGGTTTTGGTCAGTTTAAAAATCCTGACCCCAACGGGACTTGAACCCTCGACCTTCCGACTTGTGGCGCAGCGCCTTAACCACTACGCTACGGCGTGCCCCCATTAGAGTACAGGCTATTTTTTAGAACAAAAAACAAAAAATGCCAATTTCGATCTCAAATGGTCAATTTTTCACCCATCACCCTCCTTAAGTTTTAGAGACTGTGATAGGCAGGGCATTTGGTACAAATTGGGAATGTAAGAGGAGCATGAAAACTTCTTGTAGGAAAATCAGAGATAAAACGCCCAGTAGGTAAGCCAAAATGAAGTGGGCAATGATTTGATGGAGTTGAATTATTTAGGGGATGATTGTATCGTAGTACAAAAAAGAAATAATCGGAATAGAATAATATTTGCTGAAAATGTGGGCATTAAACCTGTATTTTACGTTAAATTAAAAATGTGCCGTTGCTGATGATGGGAATGTATTGAACCATTACACAACGGTTAACGCTAATTGTCGGATTGTAGAATGGGCACTATCTGTTCTGGCATGCGTTACGGATGGGCTCAAGTCCAAAAGATAGCCCAGTATTTATTCCTGGAAAATAAATGCCAGCCTACTTTCTTCTTGAAACAAAAGGCTTCTTGAGAAACAGTCTGTCAAAATTTCACAGAGACGTTAAGATTACCGTTATTATTACGAATAGAGAGGTGAATCGAGCAAACTACCTAACAGTGATATTCCACGATATTTTTGGGAAACAGGATAATAAGAGCAGTTAAGTGACAGACAGAACATATGGCATGAGTCGGGAATGAAAGAGGGGCACGGAAACTTCTGATCAGAAAACTAAAAGAAAAGCATCCATAGATATTTAACAATGAGAAGAGGGAGAAATGTTAAGGGAGAGGAATTATCGGCAGCGGTGGATTAGTAATCCCGTGGTCGCGGGTAAATGGATTTTTTAGGATGGAAAAATCCACGGAGCAAGTCCTCCGGCAGGGGCTTTAAGCCGTGGCTCACGAGTCTGAAGATTTTTAGGCTTGTAAAATAACCTTTAATCTGAATAAAGATTAGCAGAACGCAAGAAAAGAACAGTCATAACATATAAAAATATAACATAGGCTAATATGAAATATAAAACATTAATGGAATGAGAAAGAATGTTAAAAACATAATATAGCCTAATTTAAGTTAATTATATGATGAATCTATGTCAATGAACATAGACGATTTCTTAACATGTAGGCTATGTATAGAAAAACATATTAAAATACAAAATTGATACCTGGTAAATCAGTTGTCCTCAACTAAATTTGTATTTTAATATATTATTACATAACCTCAGCGTGCCTCAAAATGAATTTTAAAAGTATTGAATATACAGAGTGTCCCGAAAAAAGGTTCCAATATTGACACAACAAAGACAGACAAAAAGTTCCCATAAATATTAGTCGTAAACGTATGGCCTTAGTTTGTGTGATGAGTATAAAACGTGTGCTCAGGATCTGAATTTCACAGCGGAGGTCCCGTTTACAGATGAGGCGGGTTTCACGAGGGACAATATCGTACATTTTCATAATACACACATCAGCACATATTTAGTATAAACTTTTGGGCCGCCATTCACGGGGACATATTGCTATGTCGCTATATGCTAAACAACAAATAGAATGGGCTAGGTACCTCAACTTCCTTCGGAATCAATTACCTGTGTTGCTCGAGATTGTGTTCATACATGAACGAAAGCAAATATGTGGTACATGCATGATGGGGCAACGGCCCATTTTCATCTTCGAGTTAGGCGACAAGTAACATGAGTCTTTCAAGGGCGATGGATTGGTCAAGGAGGGTCAATACCTTCGCCTGCTCATTCTCCTGGCCTAAATACTCTAGATTTTTGGCTGCGGGGACATTTAAAGATCATGGTGTATGTAGTCCTAATCAATGATGTGGAGACACTATGAGAACGCGTGTTCAATGCCTGTGACGCAATCCGGCAACAATCAGGGATGTACAAAGAATGTGTGATTCCATGAGACGTAGGACGAAGGCTGCATTGCAATGGATGGCGGTCATATCGAGCACATGTTGTGAAGAGTAGATCAGAGATACGATGATCAAAGACAGTAGTGGTAGTACTCCTAAGATATGAAATTTATTACCAATGTTTATAGGAACTTCCTTTGTTGCATGTTACATCCTCTGTAAATATTGGAACCTTTTATCGGGATACCCTATAGATCTATGGAGTGAGGCTCTAGCTAGTATGATAGCAGCTGATTTGGAAGACCGGCTGCACACCAGAATAGTTCCTCTAACCTCTATCATTAAATCTGTAGCATCAATGTTTTGTGTTTGTAATTGTTTTTTATACCAGGACGCTATTGGTTCATGTAGGCCTACTACTTTCTCCTCTAAGTCGAGTTCTTGCGGTTGATTGATACTTGACTCAAAATATACAATTGGAGTTATCTCCCACCTCCCCCTAACTCATGTCCGACTCAGGGCCAGGTCCATAGATGAGATGCGATGAAGCCCCTTACATTGAAGGTCTGTGAATAACAAAGATTCCAACCAATCATGTCTGAAGCACCATCACAGGAACAGATGAATAATATTCAACAAAATGAACGAGAAGACTGTGGAGAAATGATGGAATGAAATTTGTGACAGGGAAAACTTGGAACGAGAAAAACTTGCTCAGATTCCGCCTGGTCCACCACAAAACCCACATGGAGTGACCGAGACGTGAACTCGAGGCCCCAGCGGTGACAGGAGAGCACCTAACCGCTTGCGCCACATTACGGCCTGTTACCTACCTATCTATAATATAAAACGAATAGTGTATGTTTTTTATTTATAAACTTCTAAACCACACAACAGATATTTATGAAAATTTGTACATACTGGTTTTCAGTTACCGGTATGGGGAGTGTTTAATCGCTATCTATTATTCTCTAAAAATATTAGGCGTAGGAGTTCATTTGAAACGAAAATTTAAATATCACTCTAGCTGTCGCAATTTTTAATGATTCACAACGAAACTCAGTGTGATATAGCCTATGTTTTAAAACAAACAGAGGTAAATGTTATAAAAAATCAGCGAAATCCGACAATTATAAGTGGGGTTTACCTGAAATCCGAAATTGCACATTTATCCAAGCAACCGCCCGCGCCATATTTGGTTCGTCGTGTATACCATGCAATTTAATTAACTCTTAAGTTTACTTTTTAAAGGGAAATCTTGAGAAGGATAATCGGAGCAATTTAAACAGAGGACGGATGGAGAGGCACATAAATGAGATCCTATATGAATTGTATAAGGAATTGGATTTGGAGACATAAGATGTCAAAGATTGAGATGGAAACAACAAGGAAGGTGAAGATTGTCTTTAATAAAAATCCAGACGAAACCAGATTAAAAGGAAGACCAAGAACAAGACGATGGAATAGTGTACAAGCAGATGTGATAAGTTTTGAAATAAATAATTGGAAGGAGTTGGCGATGGATAGAGAAGAATGGACGAAGGTCATAGAGAAGGTTAAGGCCCACTCGGGCTGTAATACCAAATAATAATAAGAAGAAGTAGATTCATTTTTACTTATTCGACTAAAAATAAAATACATATTTAATTAATTGAGGCGTAGCAGTTCACGCCGTGTATCCGCTAGTATCCTATATATTTAGCCTACAAGATATCTGTTCCTTTTCTACTCTGCATCCATGCACAAAGTGTTAAAACACATTTTTGGCTTTGTAAGGAAGGCAAATAAATATAAAATTTAAAATAAAGTGTGACTCATCCATCATTAAGTGGGATAGATACTATCAAACTAATGTTCCACTCTGTAGACTTTTAAAATATGCATTACGATTAAATTCATTATTTCCCGGAGTTAAAATAATTACAACCGGCAAGTTGTCAAACTTCTTCACTCTTTTCCACCAACCAGAGTTTTGAAGGTTGATCTCTTATCTTTTGTCGTTATTCTTAGATAAAGTTGGAAAATTGAGTCTTAATTGTAGCTAAAATGGTTGTAGAGTAGTGAAAAATGTGCGCATTTTATTATTCCGGTTTTAGTTGTTCGTACTTAGCCTGTGTTTCTGGATTCCAAAGGAGAGAAGCTATGAGCTTTTTCTTATGAAAACGTTTTTACATATCTTCATTATACGTATTAGTCACCGAAAATGACCATGACACATATATATCTATATATCATCAACATTCACGGATTAAGCCCATGTGGTTTGTTCTGGTCTCATAGATTCTCATTCAGAAACTTGAATCCATATCTTTTTCGGTCTACCAACATATCCTGTCTCCTTTTGGTTTGTAATTACTAATTAAGTAATAATTTTGGTAAGTTATGCGTTCATCTTTCATTTTTTTGGACATGTTCTTTCCTATTTTTTTAAATGTTTTATTTTATCTAAAAGAATATATATATTTAGTTCCAACATATCCTGTCTCCTTTTGGTTTGTAATTACTAATTAAGTAATAATTTTTGGTAAGTTAAGCGTTCATCTTTCATTTTGGGCATGTTCTTTCCTATTTTTTTATTGTTTTATTTTATCTAAAAGAATATATATATTTAGTTCATTTCTAATATCTTCATTTCTTCTTTTATCTAGATGTTAGCAGCCAGCTACACATCTCAGAAATCTCATTTCAGCTGCCTGTATGATCTTCTCTTCTCTTTTAGTTAAAACCCAAAACTCATTACCATACAATAGTAAGGGAACTGTCATTGGTTTATAAGATTTTACTTTTGTTTCTTTTCTTTTATTTTTCAATATTCTCTTAATGTGCCACATATAGCCTATAATTAAATTTATCAAGTTTGTTAAAAATATCTTCATTTTTAAAGTAGGAGATTTCATAGCTCATGTATGTAAAATGGTTCACTTGTTTAATAAAACTATTTTAGCTCTTACGGTATCTGATCCATTAAAACCTAAGAATGTCATGTGTATATATATATATATATATAGCCTATATATATATATATATATATATATATATATATAAACACGCTATATCACTAACTCACAAGAACTAACGAACTCGTAGATTCCTGGCCGAGCTGAGATAAGCTCTCCATATATCCGTATCCTGAGCTAATGTTTTTTTTTCCAATTATCCCCTGTATAATTTGCTCTCTTCAAATAATGGTTATTTTTTTTTTGCTAACCTATTGGGCATTTTCTCTCTAGTTTTTCCACAAGGAGTTCCCATGTCTTTCTTTCATTTTCCATTTGTGCCACATGTTCTGCAACAGTCTAAGGGACTTAACTGTTCTTATTATATAGGCCTAATTCTGGTTTCCCATAAAGATCATGTAGCTAACTGTAATGTAGTCTTCTCCTTTCGCCTGTCTGTTCATATATCTTTTGTCCATTTTTTCCCCAAGATCTTCATTTTAAAATACTCGTAATATTTTCTCCTCCCTTAAAGTAGAAATCCATGTATTCGTATTCATATAATATAAGTTAGAGAATAACGGTTATATTTATATATATCTTTCAGTTTAATGTTTTTTTTTAGAAAACTTTGGCCGAGAAGAGTCCTTGTAATGCATTATAGCATGCATTTCCAGAATTGAGTCTATGTGTAATTTCTTTGCAAAAATAAATTCCTGGACGGGATTCGAACCCGGATCTCTGAGTCTGTACCTCAGCGTGATATCCATAACACTACCAGACGAATCCAATTCAACACTTATTTTTCTTATATATGTATTATATTCTCCATTATTACTAGATGTCGCGAGAACTCGGTCTTCACTGCCATCTAGTAGCTGACTATAACAAGTAAGCAAATTAAAGAGAATATTTTTTTTTTACTTTATAGCAGTGACGCTTTATCGATGTTATAATTAAATATTTAACATTGAGCAATGTAAGCTTATGGTATGATAAGAAAAATAAATGCTTGGACGGGATTCGAACCCGGATCTCTGAGTCTGTACCTCAGCGTGATATCCATAACACTACCAGGCGAATCCAATTCAAACACTTATTTTCCTTATATATGTATTATATTCTCCATTATTACTAGATGTCGAGAGAACTCTGTCTTCACTGCCATCTAGTAGCTGACTATAACAAGTAAGCAATATATATATATTATATATATATATATGCCCATTACTGTAGATTTTCGCAGATATAAGTATTATAAAGAAATGTTTCTTGGGTTTTCAGCATCATGGATTCAAGGTCGGCCTCTGGCCATTGATTCCGACGTTTCGACATGATCCCACATGCCATTATCATTTAATGGCTAGAGGACAACCTTTTAGCCATGACGCGTAAAACCCAAGAAACATTTCTAAATCATATATATATATCCATCCATAGTAATTCTGCCCGAAGGCAGGTCCTTCACTGCAATCATAGCATTTTCATGCTATGCTTGCAGCTTTACTAGGGAATTGTGTAGGTGTGGTAGCTTCCCGTTGCTTTCCACACCGGTGAAGGATGATGATGATAATGGTAAGGATGATAATGATAAGGATGATGGACCGTTTGGGTCTTAAAAGTTTTCCTGACATTTGTCTTATAGGTGAAGAAAAACCCCGATAAAAACCTCACCCAGAAAAACTGCCCCGACCGGGGATCGAACCCGGGCCCGCTGCGTGACAAGGCAGCACGCTACCTCGAGACCACGGCGTTGTATTGTGTGTGTGTGTGTGTGTTAATGCTCTAGCGATCGCATTTTTTTGGAAACCAAAACATGCATATATCAATAAATTAAAAGATGCCTGAGGGGTCAGGTTCGTTAACCAGCATAATTGGTGATAGGCCTATATTTAGATAATTATTAAACACAAACATTACATGGAATAATTTGGAACAAAAATATTACAAAATAAACTAAAATGAAACTTATAAGAGCATAATACAGAATATTTTGTCATATGGAAGTGAAAACTTGGCCTTTGACGGAATTACAAAATAACAAAATTAGAACAGTTGAATTTGATTATCTTAGAATAAGTCTTCAAAAAACAAGACAGGATCGAATATGAAATTAAGTCCTTTGGAGAGAAATGAATGTGACCATATATGTTGTTAAGAGCATAGAAAATTAAACTCTTAAATGGTATGGCCATGTACAAAAAATGGAAAATGAAAGATGGCCAAAAAATATATATCCAATGGTCACCCCCCTGGAGGAAATAAACGTGGCAGGCCAAGATGAAAATGGAAAACATATGTCAGAACTATAATGGATGATAGGAATTTGGAAGAAGGAGATTGGAATGATAGAAATAAATGGAAACTGAAGACGGCAAACCTATAAGTGAGGGAAAGCCGAAGAAGAAGAAGAAGATTAAACAAAAAAAAAATTTAGATGGCGATCACCGTAGATAAAAGCTAAGCCGTTTGGCCTGAGCACAAGTTATAAGACAAGATTATATTAAATTTATACACACCTTGCACAGACATTAGTTTGCTATACTATATGTTAGTTGGGGAAATGTATGTATACTGTATCACAACACCTACTTTAAAGTCTTGATGCAACCCTTGATTTATTCGCATCCTCTTGAAGCACCCCACTGAATTTTAAGTGAACCCTTCCGTAACAGATGGAAGACCCCAAGGGATGGACATCCTATAAGCGGTTAGAAGAGGAAACGCTTTTCTTATCTAAAGATGTCATCAACTGTTTGTATTTCCTAACTTCTTCCTTGAACTTACCAGCAAATTAACATGGCGGCTGAACGATTGTTAAATTTCGCCCTTTACATAAACAGCCATTCCTAGTGATCGGACTTCGCTAATTTTTTGAGAATACTTTTCTCCTTTTGTTTCAACAGCATATGATGAGTTTTGTTGCAAAAATTTGAAAATTGCGATCGCTAAAGCGATTTTTAAATTTTTACTTCAAGTCGTACTAATTATTAATTGGTTTGGTTTCGCTGGTTTATAACCTCATTACTTCCCTTTTTAACTGATTACTATATGCCAAGTTTGGTTTTGAAAATAAAAATAAAAATAGCATCCACTAGAGTTTTAACTGATACAATAGATTTATATCAATGTATAGGAAGACCTAGAACAACCTGGAAGAATAACATTCAGGATTCAATGAGGAAATATGGTGTAACGGATGAAGACACGGAGGGCAGAGAACGATGGAAAATTTTAATTAAGGGAAATTTGTGAATATTTGTTACAAACTGATAGTCTTTAAGTCTGTAGTCATTTATGTATTTTTTAAACTCATATTAATTATTAAGATTGGTTGGAGAAAACCCTCAATGATGAGGAAAATAATTCTCAAAATGAATTATAGTTGAATGATCAACATATAATGAAAACTTCCCTTGAACAGAAAAGTACAAGAATACTCCTTGACAAGACCTGTTCTGTGTTGTGGCGTTTTCCCTTTGGTTTTCCAAAAATAAATTTCCGTGCTCCTCTTCCCCCCCATTCCTGCCACACGTCCTATCCATCGCAATCATCAAGACTTATCTGTTTTTGTCATATCTACTTTCCCATAAAGATCTAATTTCCCAACTCACTGTTTTCTCCATTCGCCTGTCTGTTTATCTCTTTGGTAAAAAAAATCCTAACAAATTTATTCTCAGATACTCGTAATCTTTTCTCCTACTTTAAAGTAAGATCGAATGTTTCGCATCCATATAATATAACTGGGAGAATTATAGTTTTATATATTTTCAATTTAATGTGTTTTTAGAGATAGAGAGAGAGAGAGAGATAGAGATAGAGATAAAGATAGAGAGAGAGAGAGAGAGAGAGAGAGAGAGAGAGAGAGAGAGAGAGAGAGACCCCCCCCACAATGCATAATAGAATCATTTTCAGAATTGAGTCTATGTTTGATTTCTTTCTACACCTCATTCTTGTTTGTAATTGTTGTTCCTGGGTATTTGAATTCAGTCACTTCAAAATTTTCCTTATTTGTCATTAACTGTCCATTTCCATTAATATTATATGTTCGATCATGGGCCTATATTTAGTTTTATCGATGATTGCTTCCAGATCCAATTTCTTAGTGTTACTCAATATGCAATCTCAGGTAATTGATTTAGGCCTACTAGTCTAAATAGAAGATTCAGTGTTCGAAAACTGGACCGGGGGAAAAATGTAATAGTCTATATAGATATTGATTTTACGTGTCGCTTGTCTGGAATTAACACCTTATCATTACTTCCGCAGTGAGAAAATGTCACATTGACTGATTTGAAACAGGTTAAATCACGGTGACGAAATCTATGTAAACAATTATCTGATAAGTGAACGACGAAGTTCCACAGTCCATATTGGGCCATCAGGAGCTTCCATAACAAGATTAAAGATTCGGAAATTATTTTTTTCCAAACTAGTCATCTGTAGACCACAGTTAACATAACTCAGACACTCTCACTCACTCACTCACTCACTCTCTCGCTCATTGGCTCTATTCAATCCGGAGGTTAACTATTGTGATATTCAAGTTAATGTAGGCTTATCAGACTTGCTGATTCGAATGCAATCTTTATATTTAAACATTCGTCCACCACTGTGTTCTCGAGGTAGCGTGCTGCCTTGTCACGCAGCGGGTCCGAGTTCGATCCCCTGTCGGGGCAGTTTTTTTGGGTGAGGTTTTTATTGGGGTTTTTCCTTACCTATAAGACAAATGTCAGGAAAACTTCAAGGCCCAAACGGTCCCCGAAACCATATGACCATCGAAATTATCATCATTCATATTCATTTTTAGATTAAGCTTAGGATTAGGGACTCTCCTGGCACACCACTATCATCATCACCCATCATATCATCGGGGCAATGTAACCCCCGCGGTCCAGGCGCCCCAACCTCAGAAGTGGGTTACAAGTACGCCATGCCAGGAGAGAAACCAGGAATGTCGAAAGACAACCTGGGGCATTTGCAAAAAAAAAAAAAAAAAAACTAAAACATTCAGGCTGCGTATGTTTGAGCTCGAAATTCCAGAATGTAGTAGATCGATTTTTATGAAAATTTGTGCATACTGGAACAGGTTTTCAGGTACGGAGAGTATTTAGTCGCTATATGTTATTCTCTAAAAACATTAGGTGTAGGAGTTCACCTGCCGTCACGCAGAGCTCACAACGCAGCTGACGTGTAGAGCCGATTGTCTAAAGAATAAATGGTGGGAACCTTATCCTCCAATTACCCCAAGTATCTCCTAAATTCCATATTGGGGGTCACTTCACTCATAGTGGGAGTGCTTTAACAAGCTAAATAAGTTACGCTTATTTACCCCATAGATGTGGTAGGCATATCGCGTCATTGGCAAACTAAGGTATTACTTAAATGGATAACGGTCGGTTAATTTTAAACAGAGTTATATTTATTCAGGCTTGCGGTTATTTTATGAGCCTGAAAATCTTCAGACTCGGGACCCACGATTGAAGTTCCTCCCGGAGGACTTTTCCCTTGGATTTTTTCATCCTAAAATCCCATCGAATCCTGCCAGGTTTTGAACCCGCATCCCTCGAAACTAGATGTAAAGGAACATAAATACTAGCCTACCCCGACCGATTTTTATTATTATTGAAGCATGGAAATTCAACAAAAACTTAGAAAAAAAAGCATATGTCGATGGAAATGGATTTCTTGGGGAGAGTGGTAAGATATTAAAAATTGGAAAAGTAATAAATAAAGTCATGTGGCAAAAAATGAATAGGCTATTAAATATTCAATAGTAAATAATATAAATTTAAATTTATATTTAAATTGGTAACAGCATGTACGACGATTGCAAGAAGGAAGGTAGCTAAAAAAATAATAATTGGAGTGGTGTCCACTAGAACAAGAAATCAAGAAAGACCTCGAAACTGGTGGATGCAAGAAATAAGAACTGGAATGACTACCGGAGGACATGGAGTGGATGGATAGGGACGAGTGGAGAAGGAAGATGAAAATTTAGTCTCAGAAGGAAGTGTAGGCATATACATGTATATAAATAAAAAAATATATTTTCTGTATGAAAGGGGGGGGAGAATGTAATGTTATTTATAAAACGCGGTATCATCGAAAAGAGATGAATCACCGAATTATTCAACAGAACTTTGCTGACACTGTAACGGCTGTCAGAATAATCTATAAATAAAAATTCCTAAGTAAAAAAGTAATATTTTGACGAGCATATAAAAATGTTTCCCTTAGTCATTCCATAGCAATGTTTATATGGACACAACCACATCTTTAACAACCTTGTATGTAATATACAATGTATCGTTACATAACCACAATTCATCAATCTTTTCGTCAAATTCTTTATAATTCAATTAGATAAAAGACAGAATCCAAGGATAAGCATTACTCAGGCGTCATCAATCACAGGAAGGCGACAAGTAGGTATGAGGGCCTGATAATGCGTAGCGAGGGTCAAGGTTCAAATCTCTCATCAAACTTTAGAATACATAAAATGTGAAATGTTTTAAGGGCCTACGAAGACAAAATAATAATAAAAATAACAATAATAATAATAATAATAATAATAATAATAGTAATAATAATGTATTCACGTAGACTTTCACGGCCGGAGTTGTTATGATGATCTTGAAGAAGATTTTCGGGCTGTAGGCCGTAGTCTTGAGGCTTGTAGTTCCCCGACGTTTCGCCAGAGACTACAAGCCTCACGAACACGGCCTACAGCCCGAAAATCTTCTTCAAGATCATAATAATAATAATAATAATAATATAATAATAATCCATCCATAGTAATTCTGCCCGAAGGCAGGTCCTTCACTGCAATCATAGCATTTTCATGCTATGCTTGCAGCTTTACTAGGGAATTGTAGGTGTGGTAGCTTCCCGTTGCTTTCCACACCGGTGAAGGATGATGATGATGATAATGATAAGGATGATGATGATGGCCATATGATTTCGGGGACCGTTTGGGCCTTAAAGTTTTCCTGACATTTGTCTTACAGGTGAGGAAAAACCCCGATAAAAACCTCACCCAGAAAACTGCCCCGACCGGGGATCGAACCCGGGCCCGCTGCGTGACAAGGCAGCACGCTACCTCGAGACCACAGCGGTGGACATAATAATAATAATAATAATAATAATAATAATAATAATAATAATGTATTCACGTGGACTTTCACGGCCAGAGTTGCTATGATGATCTTGAAGAAGATTTTCGGGCTCTAGGCCGTGGTCGTGAGGCTTGTAGGTCCCCGACGTTTCGCCAGAGACTACAATTATTATTATTATTATTATTATTATTATTAATATTATTATTATTATATGAATAATACTTTTTTGTTTTGTTTTACCCTCTTTGGGGTACGTTGGATCGATCAGTTCTTTGTGTGTTTTTCCTTTCTTAGTGCCCAGTATTGTTTCATTCTTTCTGATCTTTTCCTCTCTTCTTCCGATATAACAGGTTTGGATTTTTGTTTAGATTTATCTTGGAACATTATGTTTTCATCTTGAATAATTGATTTAGCTGTTCGATCGATTAGTGTATTTTCTGTATTATTCAATTGTATTAGGCACTTTTCAATTTCTTTAAACCAGTTGGGGTTTGTTCTGCAGTTTTGCGGAAGAAATCAAATATTTGTTTGGTTAATCTGTTGGAGTTCATTCTGAGAACATGACCGTAAAAATTTATTCTCATTTTCCGCATAGTATCTGGAAGTTTTCAATTTTTTTGTAGAGAGTTTCATTCTTGATTTATATTAATTTATTATCTTGAAATTTTGGTCCTAAGATTTTCTTTAAAACTTTCCTTTCCTTTAGCTCAAGTTGATAGTAGTAGCAATAAATAATAAATAATAATAATAATAATATACTAATAAAATAATAATAATAAATTAATAATAATAATAATAATATTAATATAATAATATAATATTAATATATAATAATAATATTAATATAATAATAATACTATTAATATAATAATATAATAGTAATAGAATAATAATATATTAATATAATAATAATAATATAATATTATTAATATAATAATAATAATATTAGATAATAATAATAATAATAATAATAATAATAATAATATAATAATATAATAATATTAATATAATAAGAAGATAACAGAAATAGAAGAAGAAGAAGAAGATGAAGATAGAAGAAGAGGAAGAGAAGAAGAAGAGAAGAGAATATAAGTAATAATAAGAGGAATATAATAATCAAATTAATTTTAATATAATAATCATAATAATATAATAATAATGAATATAATAAAAATATAATAATATACTTAATAAAAGTAATGAATATTATCTTATATAAGAATAATAATAATAAGATGAAGATATAATAGAATATTAATCGAATAAAAAATATTAAATCAATATAAGAATAAAATATAAGGATCAAGATAAGAATAATAAGATTAATATCAATATAATAATAATAATAATATAATAATAATAATATTCAATATTAATAATAATATTAATATTAATATAATAATAATCATATAATTGAATTATAATATAATAGTAATTATTAATTATAATAATAATAGTAATAGTAATATAATAATACTAGTAATATTAATATAAGAATAATATAATAATAATATTAATAATAATATTAATATAATAATAAATAATATTAATAAATAATAATAATATTAATATAATAATAATTATATTAATATAATATATTAATAGAATAATAATATTAATATAATTCATAATAATAATAATATAATAATAATAAGAATTAATATTAATATAATAAGAATAATAGGAATAATAATATATAATAATTTAATAATAGTATATAATAATATAAATATTAATATAATAAAAATAGTAATAATAATATAATAATATAATCATAATAATAATTGATTAATCAAACGTTCAATGTTTACAATATTTCTATGCCTAAAGTTTTATTCCGTTCCCGGTCGTCTCTAATCCATCCACTCCTTACTCCAGTCCACTTGTTTCTCATTCCAGTTCTAAATTCTTGCATTCACGAGTTTCGAGGTCTTTCCTTTATTTCTTCTTCCAGTGAACACCATTCAAATGTTTTTTTCTGGGTATCCTTTCTTTCTTTCATTGGTCACAGGCCCATATCAATTATTGTTTGGTATCTATGTAATATGCTATTGATTATTTAATTACCCGTATCAATTTTGTCGTATGATTTTATTTATTTTTTCCAATTCTGAATATTTGATACTCTCCTCAAGAAATATTACCAATAATAATAATATAATAATAATAATAATAATAATAATATAATAATAATAATAATAATAATCCACACATAGTAATTCTGCCCGAGGCAGGTCCTTCACTGCAATCATAGCAAGCTATGCTTGCAGCTTAACTAAGGAATTGTAAGTGTGGTAGCTTCCCGTTGCTTTCCACACCGGTGAAGGATGATGATGATAATGATAAGGATGGTGATGATAGCCATATGATTTCGGGGACCGTTTGGGCCTTAAAGTTTTCCTGACATTTGTCTTACAGGTGAGGAAAAAACCCCGATAAAAATCTCTCCCAGAAAAAACTGCCCCGACCGGGGAACGTAACCCGGGCCCGCTGCGTGACAAGACAGCATGCTACCTCGAGACCACAGCGGTGGACATAATAATAATAATAATAATAATAATATTATTAATAATATAATAAAATAATAATAATAATAATATAATAATAATAATAATATAATGATAATAATGCTTTATTTAAGCTGCCAGGGAAGAAAAAAATCAGGTATTTGAGAATGAAGTTCTTAGCACAATTTTTGGACCAAAGAGATTCCAACTAACAGGCGAATGGAGAAAGACTACATAACAGTGAGCTACATGATCTTTATAGGAAACCAGATATGATAAGAACAGTTAGGTCTCGTTGAAGACGATGGGCAGGACAAGTGGCACGAATGGGGAATGAAAGTGGAGCATGGAGACTTCTTGTAGAAAAACCAGTAGGAAAACGCCCAATTGGTAGACCAAGATTGAGGTGGGAGAATAATATTATACATAATTTGAGGGATGTAGATTATACAGGGGATGATTGGTAAACATTAGCTGGGAGATAGGGTTGTATGGAGACTTATGTCCGCGAGGCCTTGAACCTACGGTTCAATAGTGCCAGTGAGTTAGTTAATTAGATTTAGTTAAGGTCATAAGGCCTTCTCTTCCACACAACTAGCGATAAATAAAATCATATAAAAATTAAATACTTATTACAATTTTAAAATATTACTACAAAATAGATTAAACATAGGACAATGTGGATGTGGTCTAATATTAGCTAACATTAACAAACAAGGAATAGAAGTAAAATAAAATAAAGTAAGAAGAGCTTCCTAGATGAAATTTATAGGTATATAAAAAATGCTGAATATAGTCGTTGTGCAGGTAGTATTTTCATTATGTGGAACTTAAGATATCAGTTAATTTGGAATTAAATAATGATAGTGATTTTTATAAGATTCAGTTTTGAATCCTGCCGATGATGGGACTAGTCCCGTAAGTGCTACAGTTAAATAACTAATGAAGTTGAGGAGAGGGGCGTTTCGGGTAAATATTCCATAATTGTATGGTAATGATTGACAGTACCCTGACATGAATGGGAAGGGAATTCCATAGTCTAGTCATAGATATTGTGTAAGATTCATTATAAACATGTCCTGTGCTGGGATATCGAAAGTAAGGAAGTATTTTGTGATCTTATACCTAATTTGTGGTGAGTCAATACATTTTAAGATCGCGTTGATAATATCATGGTAAATACGTGTGCAGGATTTGGAATAGCAAAATATGTGAATGTAGAGCTTCTGTCATTTAGACGTAAAAAGTAACTCGTAAAAAATATCCAAAACATAAAGAAATTATGAAAATTAGAAAGGGCCATTGCACTTATTGATTGTGTTTGATTTGTAAAACGAATTAAGAATTATCTTATCTGCCAGTAATTTGGAGGGCAACGACCTCGTATTGGCTACGGATTTGTCAAGCCGGTGACTTAATGCTCACATTACAACTTATGCTTCACTGCAGAATAAATCGATTTGCTAGCATTACCTTCCAAGCAGTTTTATTGCCTTCATTCCTGCACCGAGCTATACTCCTTCCCCTATCTCAACTTTATTGCAGTAAATTCCTCATATTTCATGAGCTCTCTCGAAAAAGAGTGTAGCGAACAATTTGTGGGAACATTATTTTATTAATGAACATAATAATAATATTTTTTTTTCCAAAAATGACAATAATAATAATTTAATAATAATAATATAATAATAATAATAATATATAATAATAATAATTATTAGTATTATTATTATTATTATTATTATTTATTGCAAATGAGCCCATATAGGACTACTCAAAGTACTTGGACGCGTATCCTTTGACTCCACCTTGGCCTTCATTTTTTGGCTATGAGCTTTCTTTCTATTTTAAGTCCATATTATTCCAGTTTTTTTCCTTGGGTTAGTCCTCTTATTCTATCTGCCACTTTTGCATCTTAATTTTAAAGACATACCTATTTATGATACCTGCTTGAGTAATTCCTACCGATTTAAGTCCTTTTTTTTCACTTTATCAATCCATTTGTAGTATCCACTGGTGCTTTACTTCTATTTTCATAGAATAATAATAATTATTATTTTATTTATTTTAATGAAAACGTGCATTGAAGCTTCTTCTAGGAAAACCAGAGGGAAAACGCCCAGTTGGTAGACCAAGAATGAGATGGGAGAATAACATATGATTTGAGGGAGTAGATTATACAGGGAATGATTGGAAAACATTGGCTCAGGATATGGATGTATGGAGAGCTTATGTCCGCGCGGCCATGGACGTACGGGTTCGATAGTGCCAGTGAGTTAGTTAGTTTATTTATTTATATACAGATTGTTCAATGTTTTACACATATTTATGTGCCTCAAGTTTTAGTTTCCTTCTCTCTAAGTCCGTTCCATTCATCCGCTCCATACCCTCCTGTCCTCTTGTACTCACTCCAGTTCTTATTTCTTGCATCCATGAGTTTCGAGGTGTTCTTTTCTTTCTTCTTCAGTGTGGATACAATTTCAAAGTTTTTCTGGGCAACCTTTCTTACTGTATTCGCCGTACATGCTCACACTAGCTTAATTGCTTATATAATCTACTATGAATAGTTAATATTCATTTTTTCTCGTATGGCTTTATTCATGATTTGTTCCTGAAATATTCCGCTCCCAATTCCTTAGAAGTCTTTCTGTTTTACTAGTCAAAGTCCATGATTCAGATCCATACAATACGATAGACCTTATTACCGTCTTATAAAGTTAAATTTTAAGGCGTTGTGAAATATATTTTTCCTTAATGTGTTTTAAGATACATAATATAAAATTATTGCAGCATTTATTCTTCATTTTATTTGTATAGCCTATCATTTAGATTGTTCACTTGTGTACCCAAATATTTAAAACGATTAAGCTTTTCATATTTTTGTCCATTTATAATAACTTGTTCATTTGTCTTAGAATTTATTTTTTATTATCCATACTAAAATTTGAAAGTCTTAACTTTATAAAAAGTCCACCATCTTCTAACATCTGGGGAGGCAAATAGCTTTTGTATAAAAAACTAACATTTAATGATGAACATTAATTGCATAATATAATAACAATAATTAAGCATAAATAAATTTCTCATTTGTTTGGGAATTATCAGTCATTTGTTGAATCGCAACACAACATTAAGCAAAGATAATTGTCGGAAAAGAAGAAACAAACAGGAAGCAATTTTTAATTACTTTATAATGGAGCGTTTTACTAGTGGTGACATCTTTGTTGTATGACGTCCTAATACGCGATTTAATCGTCATTTGTTTTTAATGAGATCAAAGGTAGTGATAGTGTATCTGATGAGAATTTCGCAACAAATAGAGGACGAACTTCAAACCATGATTATATATTATTTGTATTTAAAAGTATTATCTAAACTCAAGGCTTGCCAACTTCAAAAACAGATTTTCTTTCTGAGCACAGATTAAAACATTACTGAATTTTAAGTATAATAATAATAATAAAATAATAATAATAATAATAATAATAATAATAATAATAATATTTTTTATTTAGGAATATTCCACAATACAGTGATTCTCCCTCAATCCAAAGTGATTTGTCACCAAAGGTTCCTGTCTAAAACATCTTCTACCCTCAATTCTCTAGCTCCATACTTCTCATCACTCCATTCATTCATCCATCCATCGTTCTCTGCCTGCCTCTTCCACTTCTTCAATTAGCTTTCCAATTAAGGATATTTTTTGGTAATCTCTCTCTTTTTCCATTCTTATGAGGTGTCCATACCATTTCAAACGTTTTTCTTCTTATTTCCCTAATACGTTTTTTCGACTTGCGTAATTTCCCTTATTGAGCTGTTTATGACCTTATCCTTTCTTGAAATTCTTGTCGATCGCCTCCAAAAATCCAGGCGCACCAAAACTAAACAGCTACTGCCTGTAGTTCAGTGTTGATTCACTAAAGGCTAAGGAAGACAACCTTGATTACAAATTACCTGGTCCTCAGGTTGGGGGTTGTAGCAATGGGCCAGCTCCTCATTCTACCGAAAAATATACAATGCTAAAAAACCTAAAGAGAAGAATGCCGGACGGAATTATGAATAATAATAATAACAATAATAATAATAATAATAATAATAATAATAATGATAATAATGATAATAATAATAAAGTACAAAACAAAAAGAGATACTACACTGAAGTTTTATAAAACATTGGCAGTTCCTGCATTACTTCATGGGAGTGGAACTTGGGTAATGACCAAAAATTACAAAGTAGAATACAAGCGTAGAAATGAACTTCCTTACAAGAATAAAAGGTTGCACAAGAATGGATCGGATAAAGAATGAAGATATAAGAACAGAACTAAATATATATCCATTGAATGATAAAATCAAAGAATATAGAGAAAAATGGTTTAGACATGTAGAAAGAATGAATGTAACAAGATTACCAAAAGCAGAATTTTACAAACCAAGAGGTTCAAGGAATGTAGGAAGGCCAGTGAATATATGGACAGAACAACTGTGAGGCGGAACAGGCAATTTGCCTAACCCGTGAAGTAAATAATAATAATAATATAATAATAATAATAATAATAATAATATAATAATAATAATAATAATAATAATAATAATAATATAAATAATAATAATGTGAAGTAAATAATAATAATAATAATAATAATAATAATAATAATTATATAATAATAATAATAATAATAATAATAATTATAATAATAATATAATTATATAATAATAATAATAATAATATTATAATAATAAAATAATAATTATAATAATAATTAAAATTATAATTATAATAATAATAATTATTATTATTATAATAATAATTATAATTATAATTATAATAATAATAATTATTATAATAATAATTATAATTATAATTATAATAATAAAATAATAATAATAATTATATTATAATTATAATTATATTATAATTATAATTATTAATTATAATAAATAATATTATATTATTATAATATTATTTTTATTATTATTATTATTATTATTATTATTATTATTATTAAAATATATATACAGTCAATATGCCCATTTCACCAATAAATGTTTAAAATGGTCAACAAGTTTCTACAGCCAAGCGGTCATTCTCAAGACCAGATATTGACAGTCAATATCTGGTCTTGAGAATGACAGCTTGGCTGTAGAAACTTGTTGACCATTTTAAACATTTATTGGTGAAATGGGCATATTGACTGTATATATATTTTAATATTGTATCACCAAGAAGATCAATTGTGTATTAAATTATTATTATTATTATTATATTATTATTATATTATTATTATATTATTATTATTATTATTATTATTATATTATTATATTATTATTATTATATTATTATTATTATTATTATTACTATTATTATTACTATTATTATTATACATTTTGTTAAAATACTTCTTTCAGTAGGCCACCTAATTCTTATTTAACGAAAATATGTCTAAACAAGTATATAATATGACTAATAAAATATTTCTTATCTTTTTCCTAACTAGTTAACTAACTCGCTGACATTATCGAAGTCGTAGGATTATAGCCGCGCGGACATAAGCTCTCCATACATCCCTATCCTGAGCTAATGTTTTCCAATAATTCCTGTATAATCAACTTCCCTCAAGCATAGTTAATGTTATTTTTCAATCTCATTCTTGATCTACCAACTGGGCGTTTTCCTTATGGTCTTCTTACTAGAAGCTTCCATGCCTCTTTTATTTCCTATTCGTGTCACATGTCCTGTAGGCTCATGGCTGCGCTGACATAGCTTTCCATACATCCCTATCCTGAGCTAATGTTTTTCCAATCATTCCTTGTAGCGTATAATCTACTTCCTCAAATCATAGTTAATGTGTATTCTTACACCTCATTCTTGGTCTACCAACTAGGCGTTTTCCCTCTAATTTTCCTACAAGAAGCTTCCATGCACCTATTTCATTCCCCATTCGGTGCCATATGTCCTGCCCATCGAGTCTACTAAACTTAATTGTTCTTATTATATCTGGCTTCCTACAAAGACCATGTAGTGCATTGCTTAATGTCAAAATTTAATTATAACATCGGAATGTATATATATATATATATATATATGTATATATATGCCTTTTTACATCTATCTATGTAAATCCATGCAGACACGCCATAGCGTAGTGGTTAAGGTACTGTGCTACAAGCCGGAAGGTCGAGGGTTCGAGTCTGGCTGGGGTCAAGATTTTTAAACTGACCAAACCTTCTGGCGGCAATATGGCCCTGGGGTCGACTCACAGCCTCTAACGGAAATGAGCATCAGACGCTTGTTCTGGGGTAAAGGCGGCCGTCACGCAGGGCTGACAATCCGGCTGAGATCAAGTGTCGAATTGTCAAGAAAAAGTGGGAGCCCTAACCTCCTAGGCCTAGTACCCAAAGGGCCTCCTGAAGCCTATAGTGGGATCACTTTACTTTTTATGTAGATCCATTATATTGATAGATCACATAGGTAAATTATAAAATATAGGAAACTGGAGAAAATTCCTTGGGTATGTAATATGTCAATAACCTGACCTGCCTTACTATTAAACAGAGCAGGAAAGTACAGCATAAAATGGCCGAGTGTGAATAACACAATACTTATTAGGTCATCGATCCTGTAAGTGTAAAAACTATATTTTTTTTTACACCTTAACGCGCATAATTTAACAACTGTTTATGAGTTGAGGTCAGAGGTAGGATTACAGCAGCTGGGTGCAATGTTTAGAGAAAAAAGCGGAACAATAGTAAAATGTTCCGTCAACACTGCACTGACGTCACGTACGTCATGATAGCCCTTACATGCACTTTTTACTTTAATGTTCAGCCTGAGTTTTACATATACATTGATTTAGTTCAAGGAAAAAGTTATTGACCTGATAGGAACTTCCAAAATGAATCTGTACGTATATCTATATATATATATATATATATATATATATATATATATATATTATTCAATATGGATTCAATACCTAGGAACAATAATCATAAATAGGAATGAGATGCAAAAAGAAATTAGACGTAGACTCAATTTTGGAAATGCGTGCTATTATGCATTAATGTCCACCGCTGTGGTCTCGGAGGTAGCGTGCTGCCTTGTCACGCAGCGGGCCCGGGTTTGATCCCCGGTCGGGGCAATTTTTCTGGCTGAGGTTATTATCGGGATTTTTCCTCACCTGTAAGACAAATGTCAGGAAAACTTTAAGGCCCAAACGGTCCCCGAAATCATATGCCCCATCATCATTATCATCCTTCACCGGTGTGGAAAGCAACGGGAAGCTACCACACCTACAATTCCCTAGTAAAGCTGCAAGCATAGTATGAAAATGCTATGATTGCAGTGAAGGACCTGCCCTCGGGCAGAATTACTATGGATTGAAGCATTACATATATTCTTGACGTCCCAACTCCTTTCAAAAAACGTTAAAAATGAAAATATATAAAATTATCATTCTACCAGTTATATTATATGGATGCCAAACGTGGACTCTTACTTTAAGGGAAGAAGGGAGATTACGCATATTTGAGAATACGTTCTTAGAAAACATTTTCTGGATCAAAGAGAGATGAACAGACAGGTGAATGGAGAAAGACTACATAACGGTGTGAAATACAAGGTCTTTATAGGAAGCCAGATAAAGTAAGAGCAGTTAAGTCTCGTATACTGCGATGGGCAGGACATGTGGCCCGAATGGGGAATAAAAAGACGTGCATGGAAGGTTCTTGCAGGAAAACCTGAGGAAAAACGCCCAGTTGGTAGACCAATAATGAGATGGAGAGAATAACATCAACTATGATTTGAGGGAAGGAAATTATAAGGGAATGATTGGAAAAACATTAGCTCAGGATAGGGATGTATGGAGAGCGTATGTTCGCGCGGGCCATGAACCTGTGGGTTCGATAGTGCCAGTGAGTTAGTTAGTTATAATGAATAATATTTACCTCGGTTTATGTTAATAGGATATACTGAGTTTCACTGTAAAACAAAAAAATTGTGATCGCTAGAGTGATTTTTAAATTTTCACTTCAGGTGACCTCTTACAACCTAATGGTTTTAGACGGTCCAATTGTGAATCTGAACCTTCGAGGGACCGCATCCAAACACAAACGAAACATTTCATCAAAATCGATCCAGTCCGTTTAGGCAGTTTTTAATTTAGGATATCAGGTAAACCTCCACTTCTAATTGTCGGATTTCGCTCATTTTTTGTTAATACCTACTTCGGTTTATTATAATGGGATATACTGAGTGGTCGTTGTGAAACATTGAACATTTTGATCAGAAGAGACATTTTAAAATTTTCGCTTCAGGTGAACTCCTGCACCAAATTGTTTTATAGCGTCCAATTGTGAATATATATATATATACACTGCTCAAAAAATTAGGGGATATTGTAGAATAACCTATTAAGGCTATGTTTTCTAGGAACAGTATTAGATGCAATCACTTTCTATTACTCCAAAAGAATGTAAACAAGAGTTTTATGTCATTACGTAAACCTCTGTACCACACACAGATGTCAAAGAGATCCTGATTAGGAATATGGCAAACAAACAAAGCAGCATTAACATAGGTGAAAATGTTTCTTTAGTATGTGTGTATGGCTCTCCTCGAACGGCCAGCACTGCCGCCTCACACCTGTGTGGCATTGATGCAATGAGGGTTAGTAATGAGTTCTTGGGGAGATACGTGGCCACTCTTCATAATAGCAAGTGCAGCTCTGGAACAGTTGTTGGAGGTGCTGGTCTGCCTGCAATGCGCCTGCCTAATGCATCCCACATATGCTCAATCGGATTTAAGTCCGGGGAGGAAGCTGGCCATTGCAAACGCTCGTATACCCTCCATTCCAGCATGTTCGTCCACCAAACCAGGTCTGTGGGGTCGTGCATTATCGTCCATAAAAGAAAAAAATACCTATGGACACCAGCACAAGGCACGACAAAAGGTCGGATAATCTCATCTCTATACCTTACCGCAGTCAAAGTACCACCTTGGATGACGTAGAGGTCCGTACGTTCCACACTACTACTCTGACTCCTGCCCACACCCATCAATCCACCGCCACCGATATTGGGGATCTTTCATATACAAAAGCTGGATTGTTTCGTTGTCCCTTTTTCCCTTCCAGTTGAATACACGCCGACTATCACAATTCCACGTTTGAATGCGACTCACCAGAAAAAAAAACTGATCTCCATTCGGCAATTGCTCCACCCACGATGTTTTCCTCCGCCCAGTTTCTGCGATCTCTAACGGTTGTTGTGGAGTTAACCTGGTACACACCATGGGCCTACGGGCATAGAGACCACTTCCATGCAGTCGATTACGGACAGTTTGAGTTGACACCCTGCGTCCTGTTGCTGTTTGAAGTGTATTTCGCAGTTGAGTTGCATTCTGTTGTCTATTTCCGACGGGCTGTTAACATGAGGTAACGGTCATCCCTTGCTGTTCTTTGAAACGATTCCAAAGTCTGGAAATCACGCTTTGAGGACACCCAATGGCTTGTGCCACTCTTCTTGTGTTTTGTCCAGCTTCCATCCTTCCTATGACCCTCCAAGCCATTGGGTTCAGGTAAATCACTTTGTCGAGGCATTACTGTCCCTAAGGCAAGTCATTCACTAACTGAAAACTGGACTGGATTTAAAAACAGCAACAAAACATTCACCTCCACACCACCCTTTCACATCAACAGTACAGACACTGCCCTCTGGTGTGGTCCCGAGGTTACGTAACAACTTCAAACTCTTGTTTACATTATCCTGGAGTAATAGAAAGTGATTGCCATCTAATACTATTCCAAAAAACATAGTCTTAATAGGTAATTTCTACAATATCCCCTAATTTTTTTGAGCAGTCGTGTGTGTATATATATATATATATAACCCCAGCGTGGTTATCCATTACACCACCAACACCACCTGGCCGAATCCAATTCAAACACTTATTTTTCTTATTATATATATAATAGTATATATATATATATATATATATTCTCCATTATTACTAGATGTCGCAAGAACTCGGTCCTCACTGCCTTCTAGTATATATATATATATATAATTAGGGAATACGCGACGTGCGCTGGTTTATTTTAATACGATATTCCAGGTTTTTGTTGTGAAACATCTAAAATTACGATCGCTAGAGCAATTTTTAAATTTTCGTTTCAGGTGAACTCCTGCACCTAATGATTTTACATCATAATAGATAACGGCTAAACACTCGCCGCATCTGAAAACCTGTACATACAAATTTTCACGAAGATAGGTTGAACGGTTTAAACGTCTATAAAGGACAAACGTGCATTCGTTTTTACATATGGTATATACCTAGAGGACTATTTAATGCATGCCCCAAATGGGAGTCAATGGCCATCATGTTTCAATGAATTTTGTTTTACAACCAATAGGCAGTCGTGTTTCACCTAATTCTTTATCGATTTCTCTTTATCAGCTCCTGCTTTGGTGATTAAGAAAGCTCCTCCTTTTAATGTTCTGAACAGATCACATCATTATTTTGTTTGTGACTGATTCTCCAACAAATAAGTTACACTGAATATAGCAAATAATGTACAGATTCCTTGGAACTACACATTTGATAATTGTGTGTTCAATAATTGTGTTTTTTTAAATAATGATTTTACTGAGATGTTTAATAAAAAAAATAAATTAATAACCTATAATCTGGATATAATATAGGCCTGCAGTTTCATGTGTTTAATTATTTTTTCAGTAGAGGGCATTCTTACAGTTTTATCATTTCTCCACTAGGGTACATTCTTACATTTGACAATAAATAATATGAACAAGTTGCAGTGAATAAACAATGATACATAACCACACATTTCTGATTTGTTTTCAACTATCGCCGTTTACATCAAATATATAAATATTTTAAAATACCGGTAACTATATTTACATAATGATTTTTGAGTAAACAGCTTACTTTTATTCGTTAAATAGTCCTAACAAATGCCAATCTTGATTACCAAATCCTCTAGATAAATTTATCGACGATTTGGAAATCGCTTGTTACATTACTTACGATAATAGTTCTATATTTGTCCTGTTCTTTTTCGGTGTTTCTTTAGGTAGGGTCGGTGAAGAAAAAAAGCATGGTTTGAAAGAATAAACAGCTAAACCTAAGGTAGATATGTGTGTGTGTTGGCAGAAGTAGGTCGAGAAACGTTTTGCAATGAAGAGGGTTTACCTGAGTATGTGAGAGATTTGAAGATAGGGAGGTGCGTTGGGCTGCTTGAAGAATTTGAGAGCGGAAACATAAATGTTGGGGTGCGCAAGAGTCCGTGACAGCTTCTAATTGCGGCCAGTGACGTGGGAACATACGAATCTCTATTCTAAACACATTTACATTACCAAGTACAATTAACTAACACTAACAAATCACACTCTCTATTCCATCCTCAAAACACGATTATCTTGGTTACTTCAGAAACTGTTTGTCTATATTCCTAATTCACTGGCACTATCAAACCCGTAGGATCATGGCCGCATGAACATAAGCTCTCCACGCATCCCTATCCTGAGTGGTTGCTTTCCAATCATCCCCTGAATAATCTGCTCCCCCCAAATCATGGTTAATGTAATTCTCCTACCTCATTCTTAGCCCATTAAATGTTTGTGTTTCTTCTGGTTTTCCTACTATAAGCTTCCCTGCCCCTCTTTCGTTCATCATTCCTTGTCATTACATCACTTGGTTTCCTATAAAAAGCATGTAGTTGAGCAGCCTTATGGGGTGGTGGTCAGCGTTTCTGACTACAGTTCATGAGGTCCCGGGTTCGATTCCCGGTCAAATCATGTACATTTTTTCTTAAAGGGAATTACTCTTGTGGTTGCCCATGGTCTGTAATTTAGGTTAAGTTTAAGTTAAGAACTCTCCTGGTCTTTCATTATCATTTATCGCCCATCATGTCATCGGGGTAACGTAATTCCGCTTTGCAGGTGTCCCAACCTAAGAAATGGATTACAATTCAGCCAATACCAGGGGAGAAAGCCAGGAATGTCATAAAAGCCCGGTGACATTAGACAAAAAAAAAACATGTAGCTCATTGTTATGTAAGTTTTCTCCGTTCGCCTGTCTGTTGACCTCTCTTTGGTCCAAAAATGTTCCTAAGAACTTCATTCTCAAATACTCCTAATATTTTTTCCTCCTTTGGCATCCATATAGGCCTACTAAAAAGCATATCAGATATCCACTTATTTTCCAACCTGAAAACGCGATTCTGTTGGTTGCTTCTGAAACTTTTTTCCTACATTTCTAGAGAAAATAGATGAAATCGAGCGAGTTGACCATCCGATAAAATTTGGGATTCGTATTCAGAGTTTTCGGGTTTAAACCCACACACCCACACACTCACACACTCACTTTTATTCCATTCTGAAAATGCTATTTTATTGGTTACTTCTCAAACTACTTGTCTTTACTTCCAGAGAAAGAAGATGAAACTCAGCATGTTGCCCTAAGGGGCTTAGATTCGAGAGGCCATGGACTTAATAAACTTCGTTCCTAATAATTTTCCCCGAATTCACTTCCGAATCCCTTCTTCCAAAAGCTACTTTTCTCACTACAACTGAATTTTATACAAAAAAAAATGCTTAAGAACGTCATTTTTTCTGAATATAGAATCCCGAAATAATATCTCGAATATGAAGTATTCACATTTAAACATAATCTAAATTTGATCTAACTAATAACTAGAGATGGAACCTCGCCTTCCAATGCGCGAGATCTTATTCCTTATCCATCCATCCATAGTAATTCTGCCCGAAGACAGGTCCTTCGCTGCAATCATAGCATTTTAATGCTATGCTTGTAGCTTTACTAGGGAATTGTAGGTGTGGTAGCTTCCCGTTGCTTTCCACACCGCTGAAGGATGATGATGATGGCCATATGATTTCGGGGGACCGTTTGGGCCTTAAAGTTTTCCTGAGATTTGTCCTACAGGTGAGGAAAAACCCCGATAAAACCTCGCCCAGAAAAACTGCCCCGACCGGGGATCGAGCAGCAGCTACCTCGAGACCACAGCGGTGGACATTCCTTATTTTGAAATGTAATGAAATATTGAAGACACTGGAATAAATTATAAATTAATGGTCTGCAAAGCAATAACTGAAACACTGTATAATGAAGGACCAATTTTCCGTATTTGAGAAATAGCTTTTGTAGATTAGGCCTAAATGTCCTGCAATATAGGCCTACCCACAGTGAATAAAAAAATTGTTTAAAATATCTAAAATTAGATCGAAACTTTGTCTTGTTGATAATTCGCTTAGTTTATGCATTCCTTTTCGAAAATCCGAAAAAATGCACGAATTTTTCGAAAAATGGCTTAAAAAATCGAAAATTTTGTGGGATTTGGGTCTTTTCTTCAAATCGAAAGCATTTATTATCTACATTATTAAGATTGGAGTTTATTGTGAGGGATGTTTTTTATTTAATTTTTGCTTGAAGTTTTTTTTGCACCCTTCAAAGGGTTTTACTTATTTTTATTTTATTTATTTATTTAGCCTGGTGGAGTTAAGGCCTCGTGGACTTCTATTCCATTCACCAGGACAAATATATATATATATATATATATATATATATATATATCAGAATATAACAATCACAATTAACTCTAATATTAAACACGAAATCAAAATTTGATCACTAAGAATAATATCTATTATATTACAATCTATAATACAACCAGTTAATAATAGGTAAGATTAAGACTAAAACTAATAATAAAATGTATTCAAGCAAGATAAATTAAATTGTTGGTAGCCTGTACCTGTCTAATAATATTTAAAACAAAACAAAAAATGAAAATATCTGTTAATAAGGAATTCATTTAAAAATTCCGGTCTCGAGTTTCGGCCTATAAATCTGAATTCATCCAGAAAATCTCACGTTTAGTCCTTGTAAAGTAAATAACGTTACGAAAAGTAGACGAGAATTAATGCATTACAAGAGTAGTAATGATTTCTGTAGATCTGAATCGCAGATAACATCTAATGTGGAGTTCACATGCGATACAATAACAACTTTATTTACATAATTATGTATTTTATGCTCCTCCTACGCCATATCTTGTCTTTTTATTGCTCTAGTAATGTTATGTTCTACAAAACCAATCGTTTTACTTTCTTTTTCACATAAACCATCTCAGTACCTAAATTATTATGTCATACATTTATTTTAAAAAATGTCCATGGCGCGATAGACCTAGAAGAGTCTTGGCCTACCAACCTGCTACAGGCCTCGCATCCACACGTGTTCATCACAGAGATAGACGATCATCCAGCCAGTGTAGGGGTGACATGTCGGGTCCTCCAGCCGTTATAGCTGGTTTTCTCAACCTGGAGCCGCTACTTATTGTAGCTATCCAAATGCCTCACTATGTACCGGTCCCATACTGGCCGAAATTCCATGAGAAAATTTCTTCCCTCATGGAGACTCAAACCAGCGCTAGTCCCGTAGCTCTGAGTCAAGGCACCTTTCCTTAACCATTTGGCTACGGCGCAAGACAATCTATTTATTAGCGATGATATTAAATCTATAACTTAAATTTAAATAATACTTGAATAAAAATGATATAAGCCTATAGTCCACCGCTGTGGTCTCGAAATAGCATGCTGCCTTGGGTTCGATTCCCGGTCGGGACAGCCACCTAGGTGAGGGTTTTTCGGGTTTTTTCGTCACCTGTAAGACAAATGTCAGGAAGCTTAGGGCCCAACAGTCCCCGAAAATCATCCGGCCAACATTATCATTATCATAATCATCCCTCGTCCCGCGCCGTAGCCGAGCGGTTAAGGTAGGAAGCCTTGGCGCAGAGCTACGGGACTTGCGCTGGTTCGAGTCTCCATGGGGGAAGAAATTTTCTCATGGTATTTCGGCCAGTATGGTACCGGTGCCCATCCAGCATCGTGAGGGAATTGGGTAGCTACAATAAGTAGCGGCTCCAGGTTGAGGAACCAGCTATAACGGCTGGGGGACTCGACATGCTAACCACATGTCACCCCTACACTGGCTGTTGATCATCTACCTCTGTGATTGACACATGTGGATGTGAAGGGCCAGCAGCCGGCTGGTAAAAGGGCAACCGCTGAAAAGTGGAAAGACCCTCAATCGGAATAATCATCCCTCACCGGTGTGGAAAGCAACGGGAAACTACCACGCCTATCATTCCCTAGTAAAGCTGCAAAGCATAGCATGAAAATTCTATGATTGCAGTGAAAGACCAGCCCTCTGGCAGAATTACTATGGATGGATGTATATATATATAAAGTAAAGTGATCCCACTACAGGTCTCAGGAGGCCCTTGGGGTAGTGGGAGGTTAAGGCTCCCATTTTTTCTAGACAATCGGCACTTGATGTCAGCCGGGTTGTCAGCCCTGCGTGACGGCCGCCTTTACCCCAGAACAAATGCCTGGTAGTCATTTCCGTTAGAGGCTGGAGTCGACTCCAGGGTCATGGTGCCGCCAGAAGGTTTGGGTCAGTTTAAAAATCCTGACCCTACCGGGACTTAAACCCTCGACCTTCCGGCATGTAGCGCAGTGCCTTAACCACTACGCTACGGCGTGCCCCTTATATATATATAAATTGTATTGTAAACTAGACCGTTAATGACAAATGAGGGGAATTTTGAAGACGTGGCTGAATTCAAATACCTAGGAACAATAATTACAATGAGGTTGGATAGTATTTAAACATAAGCTCAATTCTGGAAATGTATGATGCTAGCGCCCAGGCTATGGGGATATGTAAGTAAACATGTCTATCACATTGTCTAGTATTAGGCTACTGTTTTCCAGCTGACTTAGAATTAAAGTACGTACAAGCTTATATGTACTGTGCTGTTTATTTACACGTACTATATCCTTGATGACTAGGAAGTCATGATGCAGGATGTGACCTCACTGACTATCCTTGATTATTTCCTATGAGGATATCTAAAGTCACTTGTGTTCGAGACTCCAGTGCAAACGAGCATGAAATTAGTTGCGAGGATTGTAGCTGCCTGTGACGTGATTAGAAACACACCAGGGTGCGGCAGAATCTTACTCTCTGATGTCATGCTTGCATTGAGGTTGATGGCCGTCAGTTTGAGCAACTGTTGTAAGATACAAAATTATATGTTAATTGTGTCAATGATGGTACTTACAGTTAACTGATAAATAATGTAATTAAAAAAGACTAGCCAGTAATGTGAAAGACAAGTTTACTCCTATATCTCCTTAAGCTGGCTTCTCGCCCCTAGGTTCCCTATCTCAAATTGTTCAGTGGAACATCCCCTATGCCCTATTTAATATTTGTACGATCTTAAAGAATCATCTTGTATAGTGATTTAAATTACGTTCTAAATCAAACTGTGACATTTGTACATAAATTAATCTAAGAAGAATTCAGATATTAAAAAGCCGGTTTTGGTATAAGATGGATAAGAGACTTTTGGAAATACTCTCATCTGGAGAATGCATTTATTTCAAATATGTTTTCAATAAATAATTTATTTCTTTTCAGGTGAGTGTTGTGGTTGGAACAAGTAGATTTTCAAGGTTCAGTCAGTGGTTTTGCGAAGAATAACAGGTAACATTTCTAATTTACTTTATGTGCTATGTAGACAAAACTCATTGAGTGTTTTTAGGTATGTTGGTTGAGTGTTTTTGTGTATGGAACTTGCTTTTAGACAACAAGTGTCTGATTAAGAACAGGAAAAACGTGCTTTTGCGTTAGATTATGCATCCTTCAATTCTTGTTTTAATTTTTCTGCCATTCCATCATTCTACTTCCAACTTGATTGGCTAACATAAAATTGTCGAGTAAGTTGATGCATATATATATATATATATATATCTTTATATATATATATATATATGTAATGTATGAAGCATCATGTTAAGATGGAATCCAAGCAGAACTCATAAAATTAGGGGAAGAAAAGCTCTATATAATAGAGATATATATTAATAATATAAATTGCAAATTCATTTATATTATTAACAACTATTTTCTACCCATATGATACATTCCAATTTAAATTTTGGATGGAAAAGATACGCCTATTGTTTGTCCTGATTTGGGATAAAGAGGGTCTTACAACTGATTTAGAAGTAGTTCTACAACAGATCAGATTTTTAGTATAAGGCAGATTATAGAAAAGTATTGGGAATTTAACCGCTCTGAATACCAACTATGTGTAGATTTCAAGAAAGCATATGATTTAATTAAGAGGGAGAAGTTGTATAGTATTCTGCTGAAATTCGGAATTCCTAAAAAAAAGTTAGATTTAATAGAATGTGTCTAAAAGGCACAAAGAGTAGGGTACGAATAAGCAAACAATTTGATATGATGAAATTAACAACGGGATAAGATGGAATCCCAGCAGGACTCATAAAAGTAGGGGAAGAAGAACTGTAAATGATAGAGATGTATATTAATAATATAAATTACAAATTAATTTATATTAGGCCTATTAACAACTATTTTCTACCTATATGATATATTCCAATTTAAATTTTGGATGGAAAAAAATACACCTATTGTTTGTCCTCTGATATTCAGTTTTGTAGTAGAACGTACCATCTAATATTTAAATTTTAAAACAATGGTATTAATAAGCAGTTGGTATAGTGGACTCAGTATTTTAGTTTACAGGCGCTTTGCTGTGTGGTACGGTAGGTCTATTTTGCACGGATACATATTTAGCATATCAAGCGGCGTTGTCACGTTTAATTCACTGGCACTAACATACTACATTATAATATCACTGCAACAGACAATAGTTGGAACGCTGTTAAGATAATTATATCCACGTGGAGTTGACATGGAAACATCATTTAATACGTCAATTATAATGCGAAGACATTATTGGCAGAGAACTGTTTTCTGTTTTTGGTGTTTGGACGGGCGTCTTAGAAGCCTCTAACAACAACTCCCTGGCTCTGCCTGGTAGAAACAATGTATTTTTTAAACCAGAGGGAAACAGTTGCCTTTGATGCGGCCTGGAAACTAAAATACCGAGTCCACTATTTTATTGATACAATACAAAGTGTCCATAAAGTCCTAGTACCAAAGAAATGTAACTTTGCTTGTAAACTATTTGAGGTAGTGGCATTCGGTTTTTTGCAACGTATTGTACATTTCTCAAAGTTTTGTTTACATTTGTTGAACATTGTGATTTAAACAACAATGACAACACCTCAGGAAAAGACCCAATGTGTATGGCGTTGACTTAAAATAATCTATTTTATTATAACTTATACGTTCCGTAACTTACCAATTTCACCTAAAATGCTGAGTCTGGTAAATCACCAGTAACTGTTCAACGAAATTTCCGCCGGCAATATGGAAGAGATCATCTCTTTAAATAATCCATAATTAGATGGACCGAGTGACTGGCAGTGTAATGGACTTGCCACGGCGTGGACAATCAGGTGTGAGCCAAGAAACTATCGATAATGTGCAACTTGCATTTCAACGCAGTCCTCAAAAATCGGTTCGTTGTGCTTCACGGGAACTGCATTTACCAAAATCAACCATTCATAAAGTCCTCCATAAGCAGTTACATCTTCAGGCCTATAAAGTGCAAATTACGCCAGCGTTGCTGCTAACTGACTTCTCTCTGCGTGCTGAATTTGCTGATACCATGCTGAACATAATTGACGAAGACAATGAGCACCTGCAGAAGGTGTTGTTCTCTGGACATGTTAATCGCCGTAACGTTCGGATATGGGAGTACTGGTGATTTACCACACTCAGCATATCACCATATACATTGGGTATTTTCCTCTGGTGTTGTCTTTACCGTTTAAATCATAATCTGCAACAAATGTAAACAAAACTTTGAGAGATGTAAAAAAGTTGCAAAAACCGTAGGTCTCTATCTCAAACAGTTTACGAACTAAGTTACAATGTTTTGGTAGCAGGACTTTGTGGACACTCTGTATTATGAGGACTTATCGGGAAATATTAAAGCTCAACACACATTCAATTAAATAACAGTAAGAAACTGGAGGAGGAAAAAATATATAAATAAAACAAAATACAGGGTAAAAGTAATATAAGTATAATTATTTTAATTACATATTCCTTGAGCGAAAAAAAAAAAACTTTGGAAATACTTTACAACATGTGATAAGCAATTTTTTCTAAGTTCCAACCATACACAACAGACGCGAAGTGTTTATACTATGGAATCACGAGTTCCAGCCAACGTATACATTATATTTGAACTCGCGTTGCCAACCGAACTAAAAGCTAACCTAACGCAATTTTAGTACTCTAACCTGTGAAAGACCAACCTAAAATCTAATCTAACGCAACTCAAGTACTCTAATCTGTGAAAGATTTCGCTGACTTTATTTGGTGTAAATTAATAGTACATACTCTATGTTGACTGCACTGGAACACAGAATATTCGTTAAAATCAATATGGATGCCACATCTTCATGTTGTTCAATATTGTGAAGAATATATTCAAATAATCGTTAGAAAACATATAAAAATCACTATAAATGGTGGAACGTAATATGAAAAATGAAATCATAAGAATAACATTTGTTAGGAGTTCATGAATTAATTAAAAAAATCATGTCACATGTTGTAAAGTTTAGCCGTTAAATTCCGCCTAACTCGATAAATATTTGCCATACAGCTATAATATTTACTTGGATAATTAAAAGCGAAGGATAGACATGTTTTTGTTCCTTTCCAGTTTAGCAATAGAATTGCTAGTTTTCGTGAAGATTAAGTGAAGCTTCTGACGGTTTGGAATAAAAAACTTGATACGTACATTACAACGTCGCGAACTGCAGGTAAGAGGTGGTCATGCAATAGTTATGATGACAAATGGATCTGTAATGAATGATTTCAAACGTTTCCAGAGTTGAGCATATATCCAATTTCTTTCAGGACCTCATTCCGTTTTGGGATTTTACGGATTCCTTATTAATGATTCATGAAATAGGAAGTCATAACGTATGTACAACTTTCCACAAAACTGCAAACCAGTAATTTTATTATCTATAGTTGTGTAACATTTTTAAACAATATGCGCAATTACAAACTTCAACTCGTAAACTGTCTTGTTGTCGATAAAGACAATTTTTGCGTATTTAGTGTGTCAACAAGAATGTAAAACAACCTGACATAATGTTAAAACCACCAATCATAACACATAGGTAAAAGAGTGGGGATACTTGCTATAAATTACGTAAATATATTTGTAATTAATCATTCTATTCTATAGTAATTCTGCCCGAGGGCAGGTTTTTCACTGCAATAATAGCATTTTCATAGTATGCTTTCCAGCTTTACTAGGGAATTATAGGTGTGATAGTTTTCCATACCGGTGAAGAAATGATGTATGATAAACATAAGGATGATGATGTGTGGCCGGATTATTTTCCGGGATCGTTGGGCCCCAAGCTTTCTGAAATTTGTTTTACAGATGAGGAAAAACCTAATTAATCATATAATAATACATTTAAAACAGAACAAATTTTTTAGGCCTTCTTCACCTCTAAAGATTTTATGGCATGTTCTAGTGCAAAATTGAATAGTAGAAGAGATACTGCATCTCATTGCTTTAACCCATTGTTAATTTTCAAGTGTATCTGAAAACACTGCCTACACGAACCAAACTTCTCTTAAAAGGAATTAAACTGAAAATATATAAAACTGTTATTCTCCAATTATATTGCATGGATGCGAAACATGGACTCTTAATTTAAGAGAGGAGACAATTTGAGGACAAAGTTTTAGGGATTTTTTTTTTTTTCCTAAGAGAGATGAACAGACGAATGGATAAGACTACATAACTGTGAGCTACATTATCTTTATGGGAAATCAGATTGCATTAAGAACAGTTAAGTCTCATAGACTGCGATGGACAGGATATGTGGCCCGAATACAGAATAAAAGAGGGGTATGGAAATTTTCTATAGGAAAACCAGAGCAAAACGTCCAGTAGGTAGGCCAAGAATGAAGTGGATAATAAAATTAACCATGATTGGGAGAGGTGAATCATACAAGAGATTATGTAAAGAAAAACCATTAGCTCGGGATAGGGATGTGTGGAGAGCTCAACCGCGTGGCTATGAAGCTAAAGGTTGAATAGTACCATGGTGAGTTGGTTTATTATTGTAGTTATTATTATGTTCAGGAATTTCACTACAATACAGTAGTCTTCCTACAACCCATTGTACTTTTTACTCCTCCATAAATCCCGGTTTTCTGCATCACTATATGTTAATCCTCTCGACTCCATACTCATATGCATTCATTATACCCACTGTTCTTTTGGTCTTCCCTTTCTTCAGTTGCCCACCGCTTCAAAATTTAATATCATATTAGCTACCCTGTCATCTGACATCCTCTTTGCGTGGCCAAATCATTTCAGTTTTCTTTCTTCAATTACTTGTCGAACATCTGTTTGAACATCCATTATTTCTCTGATTTTAGTACTTATAATTTTGTCTCTTCTTGGATTTCTAGAAGCCCTCTTTCAACACGCCCATCTCTGTCACTAATATTTATCAATTTATTTATGTCATATTTAATATCTATGTCACCAATTATATTCTCATTTTTATTATTTATTATTATTTTTATTTATTATTATTATTATTATCATTATCATTATTATTATTTTTCATTATTATTATTATTATTATTGTATTAGATTATTATTATTATTATTAATGTATTATTATTATTATTAGCATTATTATATTATTATTATCATTATTATATTATCATCATTATTATTATCATTACATTATTATCATTATTATTATTATCATTATTATTATCATTATTATTATTTTCATTATTATTATTATCATCATCATTATCAACATTCATCATTATCAACATCATCATTATCATCATCATCATTATCGTCATCATCATTATCATCATCATTATCATCATCATCATCATCATCACCATTATCATCATCATCATTATCATCATCATCATTATCATTATTATTATTGTTATTATTATTGTTGTTGTTATTATTGTTATTATTATGGTTGGTTGGTATATAATGTCGAGCACTGACAATGAAATCATTCGCTCTATTACACTCCAAAATTTTGCAGGAGGGTTTGTTTCTTCTACAAAAACTGGACAATGGAGAATATGGTTTCGTTCCATGTTTTTATTTAAATTGCAAAAAGAATATTTTGGTAAATATGCTATGCCAAATATGTGTAGGTGTTTATTTATACAGTCGTGTCCTGTTAGTAGTTGTAAGTTTGTAAATTTCTCCATTCCTTTCCAGATGTTTTGAAGGTGTATTCTTCTCTAAGATGATTGCTATATTTATTTGATGTGGTTCGTTTTCATATAGTGAAAGGAAATTGAAGTACACAATTTAACCATCCTTTCTTGTCTAAAAATCAGCTGCTTTCATTGCCGGCCACTCTTCATCATTATTATTATTATTATTATTATTATTATTATTATTATTATTATTATTATTATTATTATTATTATTTTTTGTTATTATTATTATTAATTATTATTATTACTATTAATATTATTATTTTATTGTGGAGTGGATGGATAGAGACAAGTGGAGAAGAAAAATAAAACTTTAGGCACAGGAAGATGTGTAAACATTGAAAATCTGTATAATAATAATATAATTATTATTATTATTATTATTATTATTATTATTATTATTATTGTTATTATTGAGAAGTACTGTCACATATGGAGCTGAAGTTTGGAAATTCAACAAAAACTTAGGACAAAAACGTATGTCGATGGAAATGGATTTCATAAGGAGAGCAGCAAGATGTTCAAAATTAGAAAAAAATAAGAAATACGTCATGCGAGAAAAAAATAAATATTAGATATTCACTAGTAGATTATATAAGATACAAGGAATTAAATTGGTATGGGCATGTACGACGAATGCAAGAAAAAAGGTACCCAGGAAAATATTGGAATGGTATCCACCTGGAAGAAGAAGGAAAGGAAGACCTCGAAACTCATGGATGCAAGAAATAAGAACTGGAATGAGAACAAGAGGACTGGAGGACATGGACTGGATGGATAGAGACGAGTGAGAAGGAAAATAGAACTTTAGGCATAGAAAGATGTGTAAACATTACAAATCTGTATATAAATAGTAATAATTAGTATTACTGCTGATGTTATTATTATTGTTATCGGTTTTGTCATTATCATTGTTTTTGTTAATATTATATTATTATTATTACTATTATTATTATTATTATTATTATTATTATTATTATTATTATTATTATTATTATTATTATTAGTCTGTAGCCGGGTGTTGGTCCAAGAGCCTTCTAGACCTGCTGTGAATTTAGTGGTAAAAATATAACTTACTGTGTCTTTCCTGCGGTGTCAATCTCAATGACAAGGAATTATATTTGTGGAGTTGGGTTACGTCATGCCGTGATTTTTGACACAGACACTCCCACATTGGACGTCGTAGAGACTCGACGCCGGTGGGTCCCCTTCGATATAATGTATTATTAATTCTAAGCATGACTTTTCTCTTTTTTACATAATTTCCATCCATCCATATTCACATCTCGTATTCTCCTCCCCCTCCCCGCGCGCACACTAGTCGTACCTATGTCGCTTCCGTTTTGGTGCGTGCGCGCGCATGCTGCACAAACAATAAACCGTTACCGTCGAGACGTTTTTTCACAAACAATAGATGGTCAACAAACCTATATTCCTTTGTTTTCTTATTTATTTTATTTACATTAAGTTTTCACATGACTTTTCTAGGAAAATTTAATCCAACATTTCTTTAAAAATAAATGATTCAATCAGTTTGTATTATATTTATTTAATTAATATTGAATTTATTTGAAGGCGCTTTAATATAGAATAGAATATATTTTATTAGCCTGGTACAGTTAAGGCCATGTGACCTTTTCTTCCACTCATCAGGGCAAACATATGTACATTTGAATACAAGAAATTACAACAATAGTAAATAATAAACAATTACTTATCTGTTGGATGGATGGTATTAGAAGAAGTATGAGTCAACTGGGATTTACAGAGATGTTCAGGACCGCTACAAATACAAAAGGCGAATTTCTTGAGGTGACGGGAAACCATTGGATTGTGGATAAATTCCGAAATAAAATTATTATTATTAGGCCTATTATTATTATTATTATTATTATTATTATTATTATTATTAAGTTATACAGAAAGATGGAACATGAAATAAAAAAAAAAGCAAAAAGGATCAGTAATGGAAGAAAAACCAGAGGATTGCTGAACTCTATATTATGGAGTAAAAACATCATTAACAGAACAAAAAACTAATTCATAAGTCGATACTAGAAAGTATTTTGTTATATGGGTGGGGGGAGTCTGGACAATGACACAACAACATGCCAACAGAATAACTGCAGTTGAAATGGATTTTTGGAGAAGAGCTGCCAGAAAATCTCGACTGAAAGACTTAGAAATACAGAAATTAGAAGAGGTTGAATGCAGAAAGAAAGTATAATGGATGAGATTGAATACAGAAGACTAATATGGTATGGACACATAAGAACAATACAGGATGAAAGACTACCAAAAGCCGTCCATACATAGAAAATTGAAATAAGGTGCAGAAAAGGAAGACCAAGAACGCCTGAACGAATAACATTCAACATTCAATGAGGAAATTAGGTTGTAACGGATCAAGACATAGATGAACAGAGCACGATGGAGAAATTTAATTAAGGGAAATTTGTGAATGTGCATTATAAACTGGTAATCTGAATGTTCGTACTCATTTATGTATTTTTTAAAACTCATTTTGGAGAAACACCTGAAACATGAGGAATATTCTCAATGAATAATAATAATAATAATAATAATAATAATATATAAATATTATTATTATTATTATTTATTTATTTATTTATATACAGATTTTTAATGTTTACAGATCTTCTGCGCCTAAAGTTTTATTTTATTTCTCCACTCGTCTCTATCCATCTACTCCATGCCCTCCAGACCTCTTGCTTATTTCTTGCATCCTGGAGTTTCGAGGTCTTCATTTCCTTCTTCTTCCAGGTGGACCATTCCAATGTTTTCCTGGGTAACTTTTCTTCTTGCATTCGTCGTACATACCCATACCAATTAATTGCTTATATCGTATATAGGTCCACCGCTGTGGTCTCGAGGTACCGTGCTACCTTGTCACGCAGCGGGCCCGGGTTCGATCCCCGGTCGGGGCAGTTTTTCTGAGTGAGGTTTTTATCGGGGTTTTTCCTCACCTGTAAGACAAATGTCAGGAAAACTTTAAGGCCCAAACGGTCCCCGAAATCATATGGCCATCATCATCATCATCGCCCTTATCATTATCATCATCATCATCATCCTTCACCGGTGTGGAAAGCAACGGGAAGCTGCCACACCTACAATTCCCTAGTAAAGCTGCAAGCATAGCATGAAAATGCTATGATTGTAGTGAAGGACCTGCCTTCGGGCAGAATTACTATGGATGGATCGTATATAGTTTACTGTTGAATATATAATATTCATTTTTTCTCGTATGACAGTATTTCGTATTATTTTCTAATTTTGAACATCTTGCTGCTCTCCTTATGAAATCCATTTCCATCGACACAGGTTTTTGTTCGAAGTTTTTTGTTGAATTTCCAAACTTCAGCTCCATATGTGACAGTACTTCTCACTATTGAATTATATATTTGTAACTTATTTTTTCTAGTTATATGTCTTTTCCATAAGACTCCATTTATCATTGTTGTTATTGCTCTACATTTATTTCTTCTGTTCTTAATACCACTTTCTTGTTCATACTCTTTATCTACTTTTACTCCTAGATATTCAAATTCATCACATCCTCTAATATATCCCTGTTGATGTTCTAATATTAAATCTTCGGTTTCTGCTCGACATCCCATATAAAATGTTTTTTTTTCTAAATTAATTTTCAAACCCCAGATATCGTATTCGTCCAATAATTTTCTGAACATAATAATAATAATAATAATAATAATAATAATAATAATAATAATAATAATAATAATAATAATAATAATAATAATAATAATAATAATAATAATAATAATAATTATAATAATTATAATAATAATAATAATAATTATAATAATTATAATAATTATAATAATAATTATAATAATAATAATATATCTATACTATTTTAGGGTTCCTGAACCTTAAGTTCGTTATAATGTATATGATGTAAGTTCATCATGCATGTAATTTACAAATGTTTCTTTACTGTTAATTTTGGTAATACTAGGAATCGTTCTGTGCCTTCCTGTCAGCGTTATCACGAAAACGCTTATATCATTGGGGGTCATGACCCTCAAATTGGGTTTTTATCATAATTACATACTAAACCTTAACAAACTGGTTTACATGATGCGTGACATATTATCTTCAAATTTCAAGTTATTTTAGGTAAATTTGGACGCTTACAAATTTCTAGAACACAAACTTGTAAGTCAAGTTTTTTTCACAAAAATAAAACTGTTTGTAAAACTGTTTTGAAAGAAAAACAAACCCAGATGGAGTTTACTAAGAGAACCTTGGATCAAGAATCAACCATGGTAACTACTGTTCCACACGCACAGTGTGATATTTTGAGAATCTAGCTGGACAAAAGTCAATTTAGGTACATGTCTTAACTGGTCATTTTGCGGAATAAATTCAAAACAAACAAGTTATATTACAACCCAGTACATTTTCTGGGGTCGCCCACTAAACAGTAATAGGTATAAAACAGGTCGGAACGCCCGGCTACCTGAGCCTTACCGACCAACCGCTCCTACTATCATGTTATTCGTCTGAGTTTGCTCGATGAATACGCTTTGTTTCTGTGTGCTAGTGGTGATTTTGTACTATTATCGTTTTTGTGGGAGTCTCAAGGTAAATTCTCATATTTTATTTTGTTAGTATGTACTTTAGTTAATCATAAATATTAAATTAGCAGAGTGAGGTATTTATTTAATCAAAAACAGTACTTATTTAGTTTCATCTAGGGTTTAGTTTATTTCCCCGAATTTCCCTGTGGCACTGGGTATATTTTCTTGAAATGATTCTATTTTCTACACTACAAGGAAAACATGTTCATTTGCTTGCGAAAGTTTGCGAACTCTTACAACGTTTTCTTATTTTCAGAATGACTGCACAAATTTCTCGTCGTTCGTTTTTTATATTTGGTTTTCTAACGCCAAAGAATCAAGAAAGGATGCTTTGTTGCATCATATTTTGCAAAAACTTGGTGTTCACCTCAGTTTCGGAAGATATTTTGAAGATTTTAAGAGCAAACAATCAGTAGAGTTAGTTTTATTTTAATTATACGTCCTAAACTTTCAGAATATATTTTTTTATTTATTCATTTATATTTCACCACCTAATAACACAAAAATATGGGACAAAATAATTTTGTGCAGCTAGATTCTCAAAATACCACACTGTGCGACGTTGTGAACATTTTTTAACCTGGTGTCTAGGAAAACGTTCTTCATCTAACGAACGAATCGCCATCAACAGTGTCACAGCCTTTGTCAACATATGAAGTGAACATAATGTACAATCTAGGGACTAGAATTGAATACCTACATTATCACCTATCCTATCCGGAAATTTGAAAATCTTTTAATTGAGGCGGTTAAGAAACAAAGGTGTTTTTTTTTTCGAAAAAAATAACGAATTTGGTGCATAATTAGATTTTTGAAGTAAATTGTCAACATGGTCAACCAGAAAAATCTGTTGTAGCTGAACATTTTCACAATAATACTATTCACATGGTTTTATTTAATGACACTCAGGTTTTATGTAAAACGATGCGTTACACTGAGCAACAAAAAAATAAACCTTTTTTGTCTCAGAAAGAAAAATATGGGATCCTGATAGTATTTTTTCTCCTGAAATCAAATATGACATCGGTTTTTCTCCATCACGCAAGGTTTCCGAGAGACAGGAGTTTATAATTTCAAACACTTTAATATTTCCTACATTCGTAACTACACACAATATTCGAGCATTCGAACTCACCTAGAAAGTAATAAATTACTATCTTCTGCTATATTTCTCCTGTGGAGCATCCTCTTCACGGTCCAACAATAATCGCCCAACATATTAGGATTCCATTTGCTTTGATATCTCTTTTACATAGCTGAAACCATTTGAATTAGCTCATTTTATTTTACAATGGACAAATTGACGAAAGAACGTTATTAAAAAAATAATTATTTAAATCCATTAATTGAAATTGAAATAAAAAAACTGTGGGTGATGGAGAAATTCCGAATACATATTTGAAAACACGATAAAAAAAACTGCATTAAGTACAACTCTTGGTACTCATGAGACAAAAATCATGTTGACCAGTGTTAGTATACTCGATTGAACAGAGAAGCTTTTTGAAATATATAAACATAAACAAAATTTTAATAGAATAGAGGAAGGTTTGACAATTAATAAAACATGTATCCTGCCCTAGAAAAGTGTCAAATAAACCTTTTGACATATACCATGACAACAGCAGATGGCCCAGCTGCTCTATGTTTAACTCAACCAATTAGAAATTATTTACTAAGAATCATAGTTACGGTAAAATCACACAAATTAAACAACTAGTTAACAGTTTACTAAGACTATTTAACTCATACCCCAAATGGGAGTCAATGACCAATCACATTTCAATGATTTTTTATTTACAACCAATCACAGTCGTGTTTCGCCTAAAATTTGCCAACTGAAGTTTATCATAATAAAGAAAGCATCTCCTTTTTAATATTCTGAATATTTTGCAGTGACCGACTCTCCAAGATGTACGGCTATCAGATTGTATATATAGTGCATGAATGTCAACAGAAAGCGCATGCGAGAAGATAATATAAAAACATTTGTAACAATTGACTTAGGCTTTCACGGCCGGAGTTACTATGATGATCTTGTAGACGATTTCCGGGCTGTTGGCCGTGGTCTTGAGGCTTGTAGTTCCCCCAACGTTTCGCCAGGAGTCTGCGTCCTCAAGGGTTGAGGATGCCGGACGGAGTCTCTGGCGAAACGTTGGGAAACTACAAGCCTCAAGACCACGCCAACAGCCCGGAAATCGTCTACAAGATCATCATTTGTAACAATTGATTATACCACAAAAAAAAACAACACTGTTTGAACTTTCTTAAACGAATTATTTTTCAGGAAATGACGCAGAAAAAAATATAATTGACATATTTATATCATAGGACATCAGAAATTAATTAATACATATAACGTTGGTTATAAATTTCTCCACTAGGGTGCATTCTTACAACATTGCGATCCTTTGGCAATAAATAATAGTATGATCTGGTTGCAGTGATGAACAAAAGAAGCGTATGAAGCGTTACCAATCGTTTCTCATTTGTTTTCAAACATCGCCGTTTACATTAAACATATAAATATTTTAAAATAACTATATTTAAATAATGATTTGTGATTAAACAGCTTAATTTTATTCGTTAAATAGTCCTAACAAATGCCACTCTTGATTTCCAAATTCTCTAGATAAGTTCACTCCTCACTTCGTGAGTCGTGAATTTATCGATAATTTGGAAATCACTCGTAGCATTACTTATGACTATTTACACAAGCAAAATCTCCTGAAGATGTCATCTACAAAAAAGTCGAGAAAGACAATACAACAAGGCACGGCCAAGAATCCCGAAAAGGTATTTTAGAATACAACATTTATTTAATTGCAAAGAGATATAAGTGTATGCGTGTATAGGTAGATAAAGTATCATCATCACCATCCATTACTCATCTAACAACTCATTCCTGAGTCCTGGCCTCCTCAAGGAGCCTCCTCCCAATTAGCTCGGCCCTGTGCCTTTCTCCCCAATTTCTCAATCCCAACTCTCTAAGCATCTCCATCCACCTCATCCTTTCATCATAGTTTCGATCTTCCTCTTTTTTTTCTACATCTGGTTGAGTGGACCATATCATTTTACATATTTTTGACTCTTCCTATCTTCTTACATGCCTCTGCCATCGTAGTCTGGTTAATTTAAATGAATTTACGAATCTCCACATCTTTGAATAATGCATACAACTTCAGATTATAGCGTTTCCACCAGACACCATTCTCACATATAGGACCATACACCCTCATTATTTTTCTTTCAAAACATTGTAGAGTGCATTCATTGTTTCCCCCATCATCCATGTTTTACATCCACATGTCCAAACGGGTCATATAATAGTCTTGTATAGTAATTGCAGATAATATAGCTATGATTGTTATAATTTTTCAATTACTTATGGTTTTCTTATACAACTTCAGTCTTAAAAACATGTTTTCTCAATAATAATAATAATAATAATAATAATAATAATAATAATAATAATAATAATAATAATAATAATAATAATAATAATAATAATAATAATACTAATAATAATAATAATAATAATAATAATAATAATAAACAATAATAATTAATGCGTTATCTCAGTCAAATAAGCAATTCATTCAATAATTTGTCGACGTTTCAATCTCCTAGTATGACATCATTTTCAAGACATTTTCCTGTCATCCATTTTGTATGGTTGTTTATACTACATGCATACACCACATACGGAATTTTCGGTAATTAGTGAAAACTAGATTTAATCATAATCATGAAATGAAATGGGATGACATAAAAATGTTGCATAAAGAAAAATAATTACCACAAAAGATTGAAAGAAGAATTTACCTTTTTAAAAAAAGAACAAAATAAAGCATTCAATAAACAATAAGATTAAAATGAATGGTGGTGATGCATATGATTCTAAGTTAAAATATTTTAATCATAAAATTTGAATTTTGATTTTGTTAATTTAATATGTTGTTATAAAAACACACACACGCAAAATTGTCTTGGTAACGCAGTATGAACAACCAATTAAAATGGATAACTGGAAATGTCAAATGTCTTGAAAATGATTGTCACACAAGGGAGATTGGAAACGTCGACTTGAATAAATTGAATATTTGACTGAGATAACGAATTCATTATTTTGTTGCTATTTATTTTATTTCAGGATTGTTTCTGATATTTACACAGGTATCCTCAACCAAATATACATTTTTTTTCTTCCACGCTTCCCGGTCTTGCGTGTCTGCTTCTCTCACATTTATCTTCGTCATGTTGTCTTGAATTCCCTTTATCAACGTAAACTTCCCTTTGTCCAGGGGGTATCCAATTCAATACTATTTTGTTTGTTTCTGTGTCCCTTCTTCTCATTATGTGTCCATACCATCTTAGTTGCATTTCTTCAATCTCTTGCACAATATCCTTTTCTACATTCATTATTTCTCTTATTGTAATATGTTTATGTTTTATTTAAAACATATTATTATTATTATTATTATTATTATTATTATTATTATTATTAGCTACTCTCAGGGAATATATAGACATTACTGAAAAACTTGCACCCCTTTACTTCTAACCGCCTCAGTTTAAAAAATTCACCCACGTCGAGCATCGAACCTCCACTGCTACTTAGGAAGTAGGTATGCTCCGGTTGAAATAATCTAATATATAAAATGAATGTTTGTTTGTTTGTTCGTACTTTATGCGCGGCCATACCGTTGATCAGATTGTGATGTGGCTTTTTGCAAAATGTTCAGGAGATTCCCGGAATGAACATAGGCTATAAGAGAGTTGTGATACTCAACTCCTACACCCTTGAAAATCGCCCTTGGGTGTAAAGCGTGAAAAAAAGTAGCTCTTTGGACGCTTAAATGGCTTACGCTGTCTAAACCAAAACAAATACATAAAATTAATGTACACAGAATTGAAATACTCAAAATGCTCTATAAAAAAGACCGCGACAGCATATGTTTTATCTCTTACGATAACTCATAATAACATTTTAGTCTTTCATTGATACCAAGAAGATCGAGACAAGTACGTAGATTCCTGTGAAAGCATAGCAGCACATGACGGGTACTCTTTTATGGATAACTCACAATAACGAATTTTGTCTTTTAGCTCATTTATGCCAAGAAGATCGAGATAAGTAGATTCCCTGGCAACATTCGGGTAATCAGCACGGGGAATCTTAAAATAATTACGATATACATTTATAATTATTTTTCATTTTACTTATTCAACTAATCATAAGAAGTACATTAATTTTAGTCCTTCAGCTCATTTATGTCAAGAAGATCGGGTGAGTAGATTCCCGGACAACGCCGGGTAAACAGCACGGGTGTATCTAAAAATAATTGCGATGTACATTTTTCCTTTTCTTATCTAACTAAACATAAAACACATTAATTTTCGTATGGTCAGCTCATTTGTCAAGAATATCAGGATAAGTAGATTTCCGGGCAACGCCGGGTAATCGGAACGGGGTACTAAAAAATGTAAATTTATAATTATTGTCCCTTTTACTTATTCAACTAAACATAAAAAACACATTAATTTTCATTTATTTAGGCGTTAGCAGCGCACGCCGGGGTATTAGCTAGTAATAAATAAAATAAAGTTAAAAAAATCCACTCTTCCGTTGAGCGGAATGATAGGCCTACTAGATGTACCAGCCTAGATAGTTTGTCGCCTAAGCTACTCAGCAATAAAAAAAAGTGTTAAAAAACGAAGAATGATACCAGATTATTAAATAAAAAAAACAATTTCACCAAAACAAAAAAGCAAAGAACATCTATAAAAAACTCGTCAAATAAATAATTAGTGGGGACTCGTATTTGTTTTTATACAGAAAAAAAATGAATGAAAATAAAAAAAGACTAACTTGAGTCAGTTATTGTTTGTCGAACGGAGAATTGTGGTCAAAAGATTGATGGGTCAAATGGAACCCATTCACACACACACACACACACACCACACACCACACACACACACAGCACACACACACACTGTAATGTAGGGAGAAGCGAAAACAATGGCTTACTGTATTTTTTTTATTCTTTCAAACAGCTGATGATGATTTAGGATGTTGTTCTTTTGTTTCTCATTGTTGTTCTTAAAAGAGGTAGCACGACGACCAATCACTTACAACGTGGCACTTAACTCCACTTTATAATGTTTTTATTAATTTTTTAACGTGTAATAACGGGATGTTAATATCGAGAAAGTTCTGAATCACTGTTACTACCACATAAACTAGTGGAGGGGACGTCCCTTATTATAAGGGACACTACTCATCGTCAGAATACATGGTTTAAAATTATTAATAATAACTAGGGCTCCGAATTGTATTAATAGGCTTAGTAAATAAGTCTCGTAGACTGCGATGGGCAGGACATGTTGCACGTATGGGGAATGAAAGGACTTGCATGGAAGCTGCTTGTAGGAAAGCCAGAGGGAAAAACGCCCAGTTGGTAGACACAAGAATGAGGTGGGAGAATAACATTAACTATGATTTGAGGGAAGTAGATTATACAGGGAATGATTGGGAAGCATTAGCTCAGGATAGGGATGCATGGGGAGCTAATGTCCGCGCTGCCATGAACCTACAGGTTTGATAGTGCCAGTGAGTAAGTAAGTAAGTCTTAGTAAATACTGTTGATTTAGATTATTGAGCGATAGCGAGGAGATACTAAGGGCCAATACGCACATTCCTGTTGAGTAACACTAAGGAAATTAGGACTGCAAAGTAGACATCAATAAAACTAAATATGTGTTCACACAAAAGAAATGCATTATATAAGGACAATGGGCCAGTTAATGACAAATGAGGGACGAATTTTGAAGAAATGGCTGAATTCAAACATTTAAGAACAATAATTACAAATAGGAATGAGATGCAGCACAAATTAAACATAGGCTCAATTCTGGAAATGCGTGGCTATTATGCATTACAGGGACTCTTTGTTCGTCCCAACTTCTCTAAAAAAACGTTTAAAATGATAATATATAAAAACTGTTATTCTTCCAGTTACATTATAGAATGCAAAAACATGGACTCTTACTTTAAGGGAGGAAAGGAAATTACGAGTATTTGAGAATATAAAGTTCTTAGAAAAATGTTTGGACCAAAGAGAGATGACAGACAGGTGAATGGAGCAAGACTACATAACAGTGAGCTACCTGATCTTTATAGGGAAACCAGATTAAAAATAAGAGGTCAAGTCTCGCAGGACTGCGTTGGACAGAACATGTGGTTTCGGAAATGGGGAAGAAAAGACGTGCATGGAAAACTTCTTGTAGGAAAACTAGAGGGAAAACACCCAGTTGGTAAACCATGAATGAGGTGAAAGAATAGCATTAATCATGATTTCAGGGAAGTAGATTATGCAGGAGTTGATTGGAAAACATTAGCTCAAGATAGGGATGTGTGGAAAGTTATGTACGAGCGGCCATGAACCTACGGTTCGATAGGGCGAATGAGTTTATTAACCTACTATTTACTGGTACTATCAAATTCGGAGGTTCATGGCCGCTCTAATATTTTACAAACATTCCCTGTGCAATTCGCTTCTCTCAAATCAAGGTTAATTTTATTTTCCCACCTCGTTCTTGGCCTATGAACTGGACGTTTTCTCTCTGGTTTCCCTACAAGAAAATTCCATGTTCCTTTTTCATTCGTCATTCGCGCCACATGCCCTGCGCAATGCAGTTCTACGCGTCTGTCTTACTACATGAGGTTTTCCATAAAGATCAAGTAGCTAGAGTAAAGTAATCTCCTCCACTCGCCTGTGTGACTATCTCTCTTTGCTCAAACATTTTTCTAAGATTTCATTCAAAAATAATAATAATATTTTATTCTCCCTTACGGTAACACCATGTTTTTGCATCCATATAACAAGAAAAATTACCGTTTCATATATTTTAGTTTAAACTTTTTTTTTATTAGAGAAGTTAGGATGACAAGAGTCACTGTAATAAAAAATCGCATGCGTTCCAGAGTTAGAGCCAATTTTATTTCTTTCTGCAACTCATTCCTATTTGTAATTATGGTTCCTAGCATTTGAATTCAATCACTTCCTCAAAATTGCCCTCATTGTCATTAACTGTCCATTTATATTACCATTTATTTATGTGTGACCGTACATTTAGTTTTATTGATATCTACTTCCAGCTCTAGTTCCATAGTGAATAATAATAATGATAATAATAATAATAATAATAATAATAATAATAAGTAGTAGTATAATAATAATAATATCGTGCGTGACACACGTATTATCATATAGATCAAGGTAGTTATTTTGAAGGTCATGACAAGTATTATTCATGTCCTTGAAGATATAATATGTATCAAGTTAAATTACTTCTTTAAGAGAGCACTCAACTGGAAAAAATGTCAAAGATTCTAGTTACGGCACTTACATTTTTACAGTCGGCCTCGGTGGTTATGTTTCTTGCCCTAGTCCAGGGAGTCACGGGGTTCGATTGATTAAGAGAGGGAAAAATACTGGTATTTGAGAATAAAGATTTTAGGAAGCAATTTTTACAAAAGAGTCAGGTGAATGGAGAATAGCCTACTTCATAACAGTGAGCTACATGATATTTGTGGGGAACCTGATGTAAAATAAAATATATATTCTCAAACTTGTGTCCAACTTTAGGGTTGGGTCGAGAGATGAGATGAAGCCCCTACGTAGAGGTCTGTGATATGACAAGGGTGCTGCCCGACCATGCCTGTTGCACCCATCACAGGAACAGATGAACGAAATGAAACGACATGGATGTGATTTTTTATGGAGAAAATGGTGGAATGAAATTGGTGGAAGGGGAAAATGGGAGAAAACTCCGAGAAAAGTCTGCCCAAGCTCCGTTTCGTCCACCATTCAAAACTTACATGGAGTGACCGAGACTCGATTTCGAGACCCTAGCGGTGAGAGGGAACGTCCAACCGCTTGCGCCATTGAGCCGCCTTAGACGTTTGGTCTAATAAGAGTAATTATGTCTTGTAGACTATGATGGTCAGGACACGTGGAGCAAATAGGGAATGAAAGAGGAGCATGGAGAACTTTTGTAGGAACACCAGGGAAAGCGCCCGGTAGATAGACCAGGAATGAGGTGGGAGAATAATATTAACCATTATTTGAGAAGGTAAAATTATACACGTGACTGTAATACATTAGCTCAGGATATAGATTATGGAGAGGTTATGTCCGCAAGTCTATGAATCTTCGGGCTTAATGCTTCCAATGTTTGCATTGATATACTGAGTTATTATTTTAGGCCCGCTACAAATGGCCGTAACTCACCTCGCCTCTAACCTGCTGCAATTTTTTTTTAAGCCCCGGGACCTAAACTAATTCCGAGCTAAGTTCCAGTTGTACTGTAAACAGACTAGTATAATATTACTTCGCCGATCCCGTCATTTGGGGACACCGTGTACTACTTTTAATGCCCTATGTCTGAATTGTGTACGATAAAATCATTGTTCCTATTTTACGAAAAATAAGGACTCAACACAACATAAGATGGTACCAACATTTAGGAACTTCCTATATGCCTTTTCTATTTATGACAAAAAGTTATATATGGACCTACCTAATTGGACCGTTTACGCTTTTTCCACGATGTCGATAAATATACTTTATTTGCCAGTACAATTTCGTTATGAGCAGAATTTATGTTCCAAGCTGACTCACCTGTAAATTCTGCTGCTATTTTACCATATCCTCAATGGTCAATGTGGGGTATCTTTAACAAATCTGTTTGAAAATATTGTAAATAATTTGTTTCTCTCCGCTTTTCCAATGTTTTAGTAAAATTCTACAGAAATTTGCCATTTTAAAAACAAATGAAATCCCAAAGTATTCTGCATTGCGCGTGCGTAAGAATAAAACATGCTTATACATATATTAAAATTGAAATTATATATTTTAAGATTCTCCCATATAACTAATATAGCGGGTTCGAAAGCTGGTCGGGACAAGTTTCCTAGGTGAGTTTTTTTGGGGGACTTTTCCTCACATAAGACATCTGTCCAGGAAATTTAAGGCCCAAACGGTCCCCGAACATCATCTGGCCATCATAATCATTACCATATTCGCCCATGTTTTAGTCTGGAATGTGTGTAGGAAGATAGAGAGAATGGAGAAAGAGGAATCAAATTTTAAAAGCTTTGGGCACAGGAAGATGTTTTATTACATTGTAAACCTGTTTCTAAATAAATAAAATAAATAAATAATAATAATAATAATTAATAATAATAATAATAATAATAATAATTATATTATTATTATTATTATTATTATATTATTATTATTATTATTATTATATTATTATTATATTATTATTATTATTATTATTCTTATTATTATAGGTCCCTATGATGGCGTAACCCACTTCAATCACTACCTAGCTGTACTGTATTGTTATTAAAGTCCCAGGCCTTAGTTTTAAGTAACATATCGCCTTATTCTTATGTTTAACCTTTTCTCCACACGCATTTATCCTTATCAACGCATGGCGAAGACACTGATAAATAATCACAGCATATATTTGTGTTATCATACTCAAGCCTATATTGGTCTATATTCGCTTTTCCCTGTCAATAATTCATTCCTTTCATATTTTCACTTTCTACTAGTATGTCACCTGCAATAGCAATTTAATACTTCTTTATCATATGTACGATGTTTGAAGTAGTAAGCCACACCAACTTTTCCGTTAACTAATTCACTGGCAGGTCATAAACTCTCCATGCATCCCTATCCTCAGCTGATGTTTTCGAATCTATATCTACAATGGCGTAACAGCTCAATGTTAGGCATTAGCCTATCCCTCTCTTAGAGTTACTAGCCCAAGTTCATTTAGTTACTTTTTTTTTTCCCTTGTGGATGTCATGAATGGTGCGCGGTCAACATAACTGACCATATGAGACTGTAGTACGCACTAAGTTATTACTAGAATTGAGGTTGGTAATCTTTGTTTCAAGCTTAAGGATCTTTTACGAGCCTGAAAGTCTTCAGACTCGGGACTCATGGCTTAAAAGTCCCCTCCCGGAGACTTGCTCCATTACTTTTTCCCCTAAAAAATCCATCGACCCGGTCGGATTTGAACCCGCGACTCTCGGAACCAGAGGCAAGAGAGTAACATAACTACTAGTCCATCGCTGCTAATAAGTGTTTTTCGGTCATCCCTGTATAATCAATTTTCCTCAAATCATGGTTTATGTTATCTCTCTCACTTCATTCTTAGCCTCCAAATGAACAATACTAATACAATTCATATCAAATTACCGTTGAGGTGATAGTCATAAGATAAAAGTTAAACATTGAAATGTACCTGTTGGCAGTGCCGTCGTCCTCAACTTTGTTAAAATGATGATATAAAATATTAACTGGAAGCCTTTCGGAAGTTAACTTCCACCATCAGTAGGATGAGCTTCTGCTATACGTCGTTGTTGTTTACGACGATGTAGATTACAAGTGTCTGTAGCAGCAACTGCTAGCTGCAGAAAGCTCATTCTCCTGATGATGGAAGCTACCTTCGAAAGGCCTCCAGTTAATATTTTATATACATCATGTTAACAAAGTTGAGGACGACGGCACCTGCTAACAGGTACATTTTAATTTTTATCTTATAGTCTACCTAATGAACGCTTTCCCTCTGTTTTTCCTACGAAGAATTATTTCATCCTCATTCGTGCCACATGTCCTGCTCATCGCAGTCTACGAGACATCTATCAATCTATAATAACGTAACCAATGTTGAGCCATTGCCTCCTTTGTTAGGAGTTACTACACCAAGTAGATTCTTTAGTTTTCCTTATTTGTCTATAGATGTCATAATGGCATGCGGTCAACACACCCTCTCAATGAGACATCTAGCAGACAACTAAGATATTAATATGACGTTGAAATCGGTAAATTTGGGAGGCCCTCCCGGAAGACTTGCCTCTTCGATTTTTTCCGTCCTAAAAAAATCAATTAACCCCGGTCGGAGTTGACTCGTGACCCTCGGGACCAGAGGCGTGGAGCATAACCACTAGTACACCGCGGTCCTACGAGACTCAACTATAGGCCTACTTATTATATCTCTTTTTTTTTCCGCCCACCGCACAGTGGTCTTAGATAGCGTGCTGCCTTGTCACGCAGCGGACCCGGGTTCGATCCCCGCTCGGGACAAGTTTCCTTCGTGAGGGTTTTTCGAGGTTTTTCCTCACCTGTAAGACAAATGTCAGGATACTTTAAGGTCCAAGTGGTCCCCGAACATCATCTGGCCATCATTATCATCAATATAATATTCACCTCATTAGATTAAGTTTAAGGTTTAAGGCCTCTTCTGGCGCATCATTTACCCATCGTCATCACCCATCATACAATTGGGAGCAGCGTAACCTCCATTCCAGGCGCCTCAACTCAGAAGTGGGTTACACAATCCGCCAATGCCAGGAGAGAATACCTAAAATGTCGAATGACAAACAGGTGGCATTGAACAAAAATATACCCCACCCCCCATAAAGATCATATAGGACCACTGTTGTGTAGTCTCCTCCATTCGCCTGTCTGTTCATCTATCTTTGGTCCAAAAATTTCCTCACTTCACTTTCAGGTCTCACTCCACCCCCATAGTATAATGCCAAGCTTCCTGATTCTTGACTACCCTTTTCCTGACTATCAAACTTTCTATAAAGCGACTAAATCAAAGGGCGATTTATCTAATTCCCCGCGTTAATATTTCCAGTGCCCCACTACTGTATAATGTCCTAAATTCCATGCTCCTAGAAAATATTCCTTTATTGAATCTTTGTCATGGATTCCTTGAAATAGTTTCCTCCCCGAGAATCGATTGGTGAACTATTTACCTCAAGAAAATTTTACCCCAGTGGAACCCATGTCGGCGTTTCTTGACGGTTGTCATTTTTACGGTGAGTGCTCATCACTCTATCAAACAAGGTACTTTTTTCGTCTGGGCTTATAACCTTCTACCTGTCCGGCATGATGACACTAAAGCTCGACAATAGCTACTAAAAAAAATGGTTTGACAAACAGAGGAGAAAATGGTACTTAAATGTTTTGTCTTAGCCTATTTATACATAGATACTGCAACAATAAATTGTGTTTTTCGTTTTTTTTATTTGAATTAATGTAGATGGCTTAGAAGTCTCCGTATAAATAGTGAAAGTAGTAAAATTAGTTAAATATTAGCTACTATTAATTACTAATCTCTTAAAAATAAGCAGCACTGACTTATTTTGAAAATAACTGATTGCTTTGACATGTAAGATATCATATAAGGAAACAAATTGGCGTGGAATATTTCTAGTTAATTAAGGTATTGATAAACTTAAGGCCCTGATAGCCAATATCGTAAATATAACCATGAAATTATGCTGTGCTATCTGAACCACTAATTTTATAGTTCGTTCTCTTCGCTATATGTTTAATTATAGCACATTTTCTTATAATAAAAATAACTAACTCACTTGCACTCTCCAAGCCGGAAGTTTATCGTCACGCGGAATTAAGATAGTCATACACTCTTATCTTGAGCTAATATTTTCCAATCATTCCTGTAAATTTCATCCCTAATGTCATGAACACATTATTCTCCCACCTCATTATCGGCCAAATACTAGGGCGCTTTCCCTTCTGGTTTTCTATGTATCACGTGTCCTGCCCATCAAAGTATAAGAGTCTTAAAAACGGCATCTAAACGATCAATAATAACTATCTCACTGGCACTATCGAACCCGCATGTTCATGGCCGCACTGATATACATCCTTATGCTGATTAATGACGTAGCCCATTGTTCAGCCACAGCGTTTACTTTGTCAGGAGTTAACATACAAAGTTATTTTAGTTGCTTCATTTGACCAAAGATGTCATGAGTAGCATGCGGTCAACACATCGATTCAATGAGACATCTAGCAGGCAAACTACATATTACTAGGATGTTTGAGATTGTTAATTTTTTCTTAGAGACTTCTTTGTTCAGGCTTACGGATCTTTTACGAGCCTGAAAATCATCAGAATCGGGACCCACGGTTTTAAAGTCCCTCCCGGAGGACTTGCTCCTTGGATTTTTCATCCTAAAATAAAAAACAATCTACACCGGCCGGGTTTGAACCCGCGAGCCCTCGGGACCAGAGGCAAGGAGCATAACCACTGGTCCACCGCGGCCGACACATACATCCTTATCCTGAGGTAATATTTTCCAATTATTCCTGTAAAATTCACTCCTCGAATCATGGGTAATGTTATTCTCCCATCTCATTATTGGAAAAATGCTAGGGTGTTTTCCCTTCTGGTTTTCTATGAGTCACATGTCGTGCCCATTACAGTCTACGAGTCTTAAAGTAGCCCCTAAACCAGGGGTGGGGGTTGCGCTCTCCCAGAGTGCTGGTGGTGCTCACACAAATAGTTACCGCAATGATAATATATAGCCTAAGAGAAAGTACAAACCAATTCAGTGCATGTCTTTCCAAATGCGTATCCTGTAGTAGAAATGTACTGGTGACGTAAAATGCATTGTATCCCACTGATCAGACTTCATGTCGTTTATGTATGCAATAAGGGATCGAAAACTGTATACAATGAGAGGCGTGCTTACACTGAATACTCGACGCCCAGATCTGCCCTAAACGATCAATAATATTATCAATATTCGCTTCAATATTGATGGAATTATTGATCGTCTAGGAGCGTACTATAGCATCCTATCAATATTGACGGATATTGAAAAAAATATATATTCTGTCAAGTCAGCCGCTGTGGTCTCGAGATAGCGTACTGTCTTGTCACTGAGGGGGCCCGAGTTCAAGTCGCAGTCGGGACACAGTTTCCTGGGTTAGGTTTTTACGGGGTTTTTCCTCACCTGTAAGACAAATGTCAGGAAACTTCAAGGCCCAAATGGTCCCCGAACATAATTTGGCAGTTATAACCATAATCATTTATATTCGCCTTGTATTAAGTTAGGATTAAGGACTCTCCAGGCGCATCATTATCATCACTATCATCACTCATCTATTATCGGGGCAGCGTAACCTCGCCTTTCAGGCGCTCCAACTTCAGAAGTGGGTAACAATTACGCCAACCAGGAGAGAACACCAGAAATATTGAAATGACAATATGGGGCATTAATTTTTTTCTATCAATATTGAAGAACCGTTTGAACGACTACGTGGTTTATTTGTCAATATTTCCTTCAATAGCAGTTGATTTGTGAGACCGTGAAATGAGAACATGGCTTCTAGTCATCATGGATCTGTTTAGGATCGGGATTTTACAACCGAGATTTACTGAAAATATTACTGAGTTCTGAAACATGATGATGCGCGCTTCAATATATGGCGTCAGTATTGAAGGAAATATTAACAATATTATTTATAGTTTAGGGTCTGCTAACAGTTGTTACATCTGATTTCCTATAAAGATCGTAGAGTTCTCTATCTCTTAGTTTTCTAACTTGTTTATTATCGTATTTCTTTAGTCAAATAATTTTCTTAAGCACTTTATAGGCCTATCCTCAGATACTCGTTCGTAATCTTTTCCTCTCATAAAGTAGATTAAGAAATATACTTTGACATCCATATAATTGAAAGATAATATAAGCCTAAATGTTTGGTTTAACATTTTAATAATAATAATAAATAATAATAATAATTATAATAATAATAATAATAATAATATAATAATAATAATGAACAAACTAACTCATTCACTGGCACTACCGAACCCGTAGGTTCATGGCCGCGCGTTTTCCGCGTTTCTTGACGGTTGTAATTTTTACGGTGAAAGATGTCACTACTTCGACCAAGGTACTCATTTCGTCTGGCTTATCACCTTCGACCAGACCAGCATGTGTAAACCCTATCGGCAGCAATCCTCTCGAGATCATCACGCAAGCCACTCCACCACGACAAGGTAAAGATTAATAATAATAATAATAATAATAATAATGATAATAATAATAATTATATTATTATTATTATTATTATTCTTTATTTATTTATTTATTTAGGAATATTTCCACAATACAGCCGTTTCTCCTTCAACCCAAAATGATTTGTCGCCAGAGGGATAATAATAATAATAATAAATAATAATAATAATAATAATAATAATAATAATAATAATAATAATAATAATAATTTATTTTCCCTGGCAAATTAGTGCATGGTGCCTTTTCTTCCAAACCATCATATTTAAAGGCAATTAAAAAATGTAGATAAAGAGTAATTTTAAAAAAAAATGTGGAAATTTGGTAGAAGCTTAGTTTTAACTCTTAGTTTCACTCTTTAAAACCCTAAGGTAAAATAGTCTTCTAGTATCCTTGGAGAATCGAAAAGTCTCAAATTTTTTGGAAGATAAATAACATATAAAATACTTCCGAAAGTTGAATTTTGCGAGCCTAAGTAATATTTTAAAAGGAAATTAAAAAAGTTAAGCCTGAGGAGTGAAAGTGATTTCAAATAAAGTTAATGATATTTTCAAGTTAGCACTTGGTACTAGACTGTGCAAACTAATATAAAAGTCATGGGTTGTATAAACAGTGTTATGCTATGTGTTCCAATATGGCGCAGGTACCAGTACGTGCCATAATTACATGTTTTGAGAAGAATTATCAGAGGCCGTGTTGCAATGTTGCCAACAGCTGGCGATAAGCAATGGAAAAGTAACAACTCATTAATTCAATTATTATTATTATTATTATAGCTTATTGCTTAGTAACCTATTATTAGCCTATAATAATAATAATAATAATAATAATAACAACAATGGTAATGTGAATATGGTCTCGAAATATCTGTAAAAAATAAAGCTATAGCATTCAAAGGGGTTTTCTCTGCTACGTGCAAACACTATGCATAGAAAACAGAATAATAGACAAAGGTAAACCATTTTAATTACCTGAGATATAACATAGGTAGATAAACAAAGGATGTAGAAAAATAAATTGAATAAATCCAGATTATAGGCCTATAGGTGTGGAAGAATTAGAAATTGTTTCAAATAGATGAGCAAAGAAAGAACAAATTAAAATTTATACGTAATGGCTTTGTCCCTGTGTTCTAAATGGCTCCGAAAAATTAGACTTTTGACTAAAAATCAACTAAAACATAATAGAATCTGCAGAAATGCGTTTCTCAGGACATGTAGCTGGATATACTTTACAAGATTAAAAAATAGGGCCTATAGTTTATATTAGGTATGACCTTAACATATTCAGCTTAAACAGACATAATCAAAGATCACAAAACAAAATCGGTTCGACCACATTCAAAGAACGATCGAGAAAGTATAACAAAAAAGTTATTCACATATTAAGCCAGAGAGTGTATAGGCCTAGACGTGAAGGTCAGCCAGGAGCACGATGGAGAGGTCAGTTTTCTGCATGTGACTGGAAACTAACCTTTTGCAGGTCAATGCGTGAAAGATTATATTAACTTTTTATTATATTAAATTTATTATATATTATTATTATTATTATTATTTATTATTATTATTTTATTATTATATTATTGCTACAAGATATGGGCTAAACCGACCGATCAAGCCTTATGAGTTATGTTAAATGTTATCAATTAAAACCAATCACCAAACAAAAAATAAAAACATTTTAAAGACCGTCGACCAGTTTCGATAGCCAATTATCATAATCAAGAGTACATAAGTTGCTTTTTAGTTTAGCTCAGAACGCATGAGGTTTGCAGCGGACAGAGCTTTTGCAAAATATCTTGCCAAAACTTGGTATAGGCCTATATTGTATCAATACTCAGTATTGATAATGATAGTTTAGCTATCGAAACGCGTTCGACGATTCTTATTATTTTTTATTGTTTGTTTGGTGATTGTGTTTTAATTGATATTATGTTTTATATATTTTATCATCATTAAAACGATCTTCTATATTAATACGCATAATAATATTGTACATTAAGCCACATGATACTTAATTCATGAAGCTGATGATGTCTGTTATTATTATTATCATTTAGGTATATTTTTAGAATATACTGTTATCCCTTCAATACAAAGTTTTATTTTTGTCATCAGAAGTTTCTGTCTACTTATATTCTTCCCTAAACCCACTTTTTTCCAGATTTTTTGCTGGTGCCATTATTAGTTATTACCATTATTATTATTATTATTATTATTATTATTATTATTATTATTATTATTAATTACCTATATTTTCAGAATATACTGTTATTCCTGCAATGCCAAAGTTTTTATTTGTCACCAGAAGTTTCTGTCTACTGTATCTTCTTCCCTAAGCTCCCCTTTTTCCACATGTTTTTGCAAATGCTATTATTATTATTATTATTTTATTATTATTATTATTATTATTATTTATTTATGTACATTTTTCAGATTTGCTCTTTTCCTTCAACGTTAATTTCTTTTTGTCGCCAGAATTCTCTGTGTAATGCATTCCTCTTACGTAAGCTCCTTCTTTTCACATTTTCTTATAATTGCGATTATTATTATTATTATTATAATTATCATTATTATTTATATCATTATTATTATTATTATTATTATTATTATTACTATTATTATTATTATATTATTATACTAGGGTAACCAGAGTGGAACCCTTGATAGAGGTCCACTCCAGGGAGTAGGCGCCCCTGCCCTTTTGTGAGCTCCAGGTCCCACTCGCCCAGTGGGTAGTACCTGGTAGGGCCCCGTCCACAGGGTTACGTGGGGAGAAGAGAAGTCCCCAAAGCCGTAGTGAAGGCAACTTCTCTAGGAGACGAACACTCCGAAATTCCAGTTCCCTGCCCATCCAGGAAAAGGGGTTTGGCTAGAGGCTGGTAACCTCTACTAGTAAAAAAATAACTTACTCATAAACTTCAGCAGAAGAAAAGCCGGATTGATAAACCATCTCAATTATCTAGGATGTGGCATTTCATTTAATTATGATAATGATATAAATAATAAAATAGCAAAAATTCCAGGGAATATGTGGTACGATAAAACGAACACTAAATAACAAAACAACAAGAGAGACCCAACTGAAATTTTATAAAATGTTGCAGTACCGGTACTGCTCTATGGTTCAGAAGCCTGGATACATAAAAAAACAAGACCTAAGTAGGATAACGGCAGCAGAAATGAATTTTTTGAGATCTGTTAAAGGGTGCACTAAGGAAGACAGAATCAAGAACACAGAAATAAGACAGAACGAACTTGAAATATTGCAATAACTGATAAAATGGATACATATAGACAAAAATGGAAGCAACACATAGACAGAATGAATGAAGATAGATATCCAAAACAAATAACAAAATACAAACCTAAAGGCACCCGAGATGTGGGCAGACCTAGAAAGAGATGGGCTGAAGTCGGAACGGGTCAACAGACCTAATCCATGAATGAAGATGATGATGATGATTACTATTTTTCATATTATAGCGATTTTTCTTCAACGTAAAGCTTTTTTTTTGTCGCCAAAAGTCTCTGTGTTGTGCATCTTATTTCCTAAGCCCATTTTTTCATGTTTTTTCTTTAATTGCGATTATTATTATTATTATTTATTATTATTATTATTATTATTATTATTATTATTATTGTTGTTGTTGTTGTTATTCACATGTGATGTATGGGATTGTGCTGGAGCATAAATGCTCATTACCAGGATTACTGTAAAAAGCATATGGATTTTATCTTGATTCTAGATGTGTAGTGTTAGGATTGATGAAAGATACTCTATGATGTATTTTGTGAACCAGTAGGCCTACTGCATAACCTACTTTAACTTGCTAAGGAAATGTAATTCCCCTTTATATACTGCGCATTTCATTCTCTGTTCGTGAGAAAAGTGCTGTGGATTTTCACACAGTTAAGAAGTCATTTCTTGCACTCAGAATATTAGCTGATGTAAAACAGATAAGGAATATAGCGGGTGTCGGGAAATGGCTTGCAAATTTAAACATACTACGCAGCCCTACATTTTGTACTTAATTTCGAAATTCTCATTTGAAATTATAATTGAGTTGCAATTAGAAATGCAAGTACAAATTCTGATATAGTAGTGTTGGTATGTTACAAGACGAATGATCATACAGTAAGTGCCTTTAGCATCTGGCGAACTCATTTTAAAAGTCTCTTGTACACCTTTGTAGCAAAATTGACTTTTTGTGTCTCTGAATTCTTCTTAGACTGCTTTTTATCAACACATTTGGAGCATTAGGAGGGACGTTAATCATCATCATAGTCATCAAACTTTACGGTATAGGCCTTCTACTATTTTCTAGTTCTTCATCCCAAAGCCTTCTTGGTCTTACTTGGCATATTTTGCCTACTTTAAGTAAGATTCAATGTTTCGCATCCAAATAATATAACTGAGAGAATAACAGATTTGTATATTTTCAGTTAAATTTTTTTAAGGAGTTGGGACGAAGAAGAGTCCTTGTAATGTATAATAGCACGCATTTCCAGAAATTAGCCTATGTTTAATTTCTTTGTGCATCTTATTGTTTACTATATATATATATATATATATATATATATATATCCACAGCACAGGACATGTTGACATGTTTATACTTTGAATCTTACACATTATCTATTGCAGTTCATATCTACACTGTCATTATTTATATCAAAATTAACTGCTAGGCTATCTAAAATTCCACAATATGAAAATACTACCTGCATAACAACTAATATTCAACATTTTGTATATACCTAAAAATATTATTCATCTATGAAGCTTTTTTTTTTTACTTTATTTTATTTCTGTGCCATGTTTTCATAGGTTTGGTTAATATTATAGTACGTCCGCATTATCCCTTTTTTGTCTATATTTTAATTATATTTTAAAATTGTGTTAAGCATTTATTTTTGTGTGATTTTATTATTTGCTGGTTGTGTGGAAGATAAGCCTTATGGTCTTAACTCAATCAGTTTAAATAAATCATTATTATTAATATTATTATTATTATTATTATTATTATTATTATTATTTTATTGCGAATGAGTCCAACTAGGATTACGTACTTAGATGCGTTTCCTTTCACTCCATATGCCCCTCATTTTTTTGACTATGGGCTTTCTTTCTCTCTTCTTTCTATGATGTTCTTATTTTTTCTTGGGTTTGTCCCATTGTCAACCTGCCACTTGTGTGCTTTAATCTGAAGACATATCTGTGTATGATATCTTCTTGAGTAATTCCTGCCAGTTTTACTTCATCAATCCATTTTTATAATATCCACTTGTGTTTTACTTCTATTTTCGTAGAATTCTAATATTTGTTTTGAACATTTATTCGAGTCCATTCGTTTAGTATGTCCATATAATTTTAATCTTCGTTTTCTATAATGTCTATGCATGTATGAATATAATTTTATTTCCGTTTTTACTTTTGAGGACCTAAACTTTTTCTCACAATTTTGCATTATTTTTTCACTATATTTTCGATATTTTTTTTCTGTTCAAAATTAATGTTTCTGCTCCATAGAGGCACTCTATATTATTTATATTATTATTTATATTATTATTAGTATTATTATTATTATTATTACTTTCAATTATAGTTAGGTATTTAAATTCAGCACTAGTTGCAGCTTTATATGATTTAATTTGGATTAATTTTATTGTAAGTCTAAATGGATTGCATTTTAAGAATGAAAATAATAGAGGTAATAATTTTATTTAAATGAATAGAGAGATGAAAAACAGGCGACTCTAAAAAGTAAAACAGGAAGAAATGTGTTAATTTGAAGTTGTTTAAACATATATGTGCTGTTTTAGAGAAAACAGATGCTTCGTTATGGACTGATCACAATCTAACAGCGTTTGTCCATTTTAGAAGCGAAATTAACATCCTCCAACATGCCTAAGCTATTGTCAGAGATAATATATCAAGTGCTTGATAACCACAGATAAACATTATGTTTAGCGTAACTTTAACCAAAAAAGAAATGCATTCTATTTTTTAAGCGAGTTGAATAAAATGGGGGAGGTCCGTGACGCAAGCTGTTAGACTCTCGTCGCTGGGGTCTTGATATCGCGTCTCGGTCACTCCATGTAGGTTTCTTGATAGAGGGAACGGAGCTTGGGCGGGTTCTTCTCGGGTTTTTTTGCGTTTTCCCCCGCAAAAAAAAAAATCCACCATTTCTCCATAGTCATCTCATTCATTTCATCTGACTCTGTGATGGTGCGTTAGGGGTGGTCGGCCGGCGTGCTTGTTAATCATAAGCCTTCAATATGAGGGGATAAATCGCATCTGATCTCTAGACCCGGCCCTGAGTCGAACACAAATTGAGCTTTTTAATAAAATGAAACATTTTAAAATTCATTTAGGCCTATGTACACAAATTATTTAACAAAATATCCTAGTAGTTGTAGTACTTTATTAGAATAAAAGTAAGATACACCGTGTCCCATTCAAACATCTCACATTTTAATTAATCTTAACTCTCAAAGTATGCGGAATTATGAAATGAGGTTGATATTAAAAGAAAGATAAACTCAAAGAATTTTTTTTCATTGTTGCAGTTAATTCATCTGTCGCATCTGTGGCAATAATGACATAATCAACGAGCACAAACTGTTTTTGGTATGTAAAAGACCGTGTGTTTGCGAGTCCAGTACAAGATCTTCATGATTTTAGAATCCGTATCCTTGACATAATTGCAAAAGTTCCACCAGACATGTTGGACAGAACGTGGCACGAAATCGAATACAGACTTGATATTGTTTGTGCTACTAATGGCGCACATATAGAGGTGTTTTAGTGCATGGCAATGAAAATTCTTTGAGTTTCTGTTTCGTTTAATACCGGCCTCATTTCATAATTCCGCATACTTTGTTAGTTATGATTAATTAAAATATGGGAGGTTTGAATGGGACACTCTGTATATACAATGTTATTTATATAATAGGGTCGCACGGATAGCAAGCCGTATGTGCTGTTGACAGTCCGTATCAATAAAACTAATGTCTAAGTAATAATGTAAAGTAAGAAAAAACAGTATATTGCGATACGAGTGTGGTAAACACTTGATACGGATCGAGGAAAAGTTTAAAAAAACGAGGCGCTTGCGCCGAGTTTTTTTTAATTTCCTAGATCCTGTTATGTGTTTACCACATGAGTATTGCATAACGTACTATTTTTGCACTATGTGTATTTATTTTAGTAATTAAGATATTAGCTAAAATATTAATAGATATCCATGCATAGTAATTCTGCCCGAAGGCAGGCTTTTCACTGCAATCATAGAATTTCATGCTATGCTTGCAGCTTTACTAAGGAATTGTAGGTGTGGTAGCTTCCCGTTGCTTTCCACACCGGTGTAGGATAGTGATGATAATGATAAGAATGGTGATGATGGACATATGATTTCGGGGACCGTTTGGGCCTTAAAGTTTTCCTGACATTTGTCTTATAGGTGAGGAAAAACCCCGATAAAAACCTCACCCAGAAAAAATGCTCCGACGGGGGATCGAACCCGGGCCCGCTGCATGACAGGGCAGCACGCTACCTCGAGACCACAGCGATGGAATAAATATGAGTTGAAGATAAATGTTAGATTTCACAAGGTGAATCGGCTATATGTGTTGATATGGAGAAATAATAAGTATGTTGGTCATGTTGCCATCTTATATTTGTTAAAACTGTAAAACCAGGATTTATTTCTGATTATAGAGAAAGTTTTTAGATTATGTGTGCAGTGCTTATGAAATAGACGAGGCGTGGTAACGCTGGATGTGCTGAATTAATACCGAATTTAATACGACTGGCAGTGTTACTATTAGATTCTTCAAAATAAATGTTTTGATTTACACCACAAGTGATGTTGGTTATTTTAAAAGTATTGCCTTGATTTTTGTTTTTGTGTTCATAGCAACCAAGATTGTATGCGAGAATATCAAATTACGATGCACATCAACAATACATAGATCAAAAACAATAGAAAACAATACAATTACCCTACACATTCATTAAGTTACGTAAAATTATAAAGTATTACTGATATTACACTATGTTTACATATATATTTATTCACGAATAAGTGTAATTTTTATTTTCCGCGTTTTGTCCAGAAATTAACCCCGTTTATCCAATTTTCTGGGTTTACCATTAACTCGTAGCATGCCAATCTTTCACGATTTTAATATAGAAGTTTTTCCTGTAACAACTGACGTCTCCAATATTCTAAATCGTTATATTTCCCTAATATATGTATTTCGTTTTCAAAGCTCCCGCACATTGGACATTTCGCATATCGTGATCGTCGGCAATTTTTAGAAATTTCCATGCCTCCAACATAAAAAAGCAAGCGCTGATGTCTCTTTAAATCCTAGATTGGATATATATGATTTCTTTCCTCAGACTTGTTTTAGGTCTCTTTGTAAACACAGTGAACGTCTCCCCGTACATTCGGCGATAGTGTATTACGATGCGAGGTTGGGAAGTGGTTTTTACAGAAGCGAGGAAAATTTTAAAAAACCGAGCGATCAAACGTGCGTTGTACATTATTTTTTTGCGCAATGGTATTTTCAAAACCATAAATAATAGTAAAATAATAACATTTTTGTTGGAAATATTTGCGTTCATTATAAACAATTGCAATAACTGATAAAATGGATACATATAGACAAAAATGGAAGCAACACATAGACAGAATGAATGAAGATAGATATCCAAAACAAATAACAAAATACAAACCTAAAGACACCCGAGATGTGGGCAGACCTAGAAAGAGATGGGCTGAAGTCGGAACGGGTCAACAGACCTAATCCATGAATGAAGATGATGATGATGATGATGATGATAAACAATTGACTAACGTTAACAGTGTGGGCAATGTTTATTAGTTGAAACTACAGGAGGCCGTGAGACTAATTCAGTAATAAAATGGCGGCAAGTACGTATTTATTGTTTTATATTGTTTCAAATAAAGTTCATTTCATTTAAAATGCAGTGATTTGTTTCATATAATGTTACTAACACTACCCTTTGGATATATTTTTATATATACATTGTACGTAGTATAGGCTACATAGAGGGCGGTGGTTTTACTTCCGACACGTGGTTTCTAATATATAATATTACAGTATAGTTATTTAGGTTGGCAACCCCGAAATGTATTTATGACAAAACGCACTATTGCGTAAAACTGTATATTGTTGTTTTATATGTAAGTACCTCAGGTCTATCAAGTATATACTTTCCTTAATACATTTTTGCTAATTCCGAAGAAATGAAGGTATTGAGGTTGTTATGAAAAGATCAATACTTTTAAAATTCATAGTAAACTACCGTCGAGGTTCCATCCATAGTAATTCTACCCGAGGGCAGGTCTTTCACAGCAATCATAGCATTTTCATGCTATGCTGCAGCTTTACTAGGGAATTGTAGGTGTGGTAGCTTCCCATTGCTTTCCACACCGCTGAAGGATGATGATGATAATGATAAGGATGATGATGATGATGGCCATATGATTTCGGGGACCGTTTGGGCCTTAACGTTTTCCTGACATTTGTCTTACAGGTGAGGAAAAACCCCGATAAAAACCTCACCCAGAAAAACTGTCCCGACCGGGGATCGAATCCGGGCCCGCTGCGTGACAAGGCAACACGCTACCTCGAGACCACAGCGGTGGTTAATAATTAAAACATTAAAATTATAAAATTCGTACTTGTTGTATCAGACATCCTCAACTAGAACAAACTTACGTTTATAAAACTGTGTCAAACATTAAACATGTAGGCCTTTCATAAGACACTTTTCCATCATCAGCTGAGGATGACTGATAAAACAGGCCTACCAATTTTATAATTATTATATTTTATGAACTTTTTTACACTTCTCCTTCGATCATTCTAATTACATAGTAAAATAACAATGATGAAAAATATATGTAAAATTTATTATCGATCTAGTAGCCGCAATTTTTACGGAACCAAACTCGGAATGTAAAATAAATTAAGAAAAGTAAGGTCAAGTTCGATAACCAGCATTATCAGGCAATTAGGCCTACTTACTCTTACTTATTCACTGGCATTATCGAACCCGTAGGTTCATGACCGCGCGGATTTAAGCTATTCATACATCCTTATCCTTAGCTAATGCTTCCCAATAATTCCCTGTATAATCTGCTTCCCTCAAATCATATTTAATGCTATTCTCCCACCTCATTCGTGGTCTACTAACTGGCGTTTTCCCTCTGGTTTTCCTGCAAGAAGCCTCCATGCACGTCTTTCATTCTCCACTCATGCCACATGTCCTGCCCATCGCAGTCTATCATAAAGACCGTGTAATTCACTTTTATGTAGCCTTTTCGTTCACCTGTCTGTTCATCTCTTTTAGGTCCAAAACATTTTCTAAGTACTTTATTCTAAAATACTCGTAATCCCCTTTTCTCTTTAAAAGTAAGAGTCCATGTTTCGCATCCTTATAATATAGCTGGCAGAATAATATATATTCAGTTTAACGTGTTTTGAAAGGAGTTGGGAGGTCAAGAGTCTCTGTAATGCATAATAGCACGCATTTCCAGAATTGAGTCTATGTTTAATTTCTTTGTACATCTCATTTCTATTTGTAATTATAGTTCCTTTGTATTTGAATTCAGCCACTTCCTCAAAATTTCCGTCATTTGTCATTAGCTGTCCATTTCCATTATATAATGTATTTGCATGTGTGACCATATATTTAGTTTTATTGATACTTACATCCAGTCCCAATTTCTTCCAGTTACTCAATAGTGTGTGCGTGTTGGCTTTCAGTATCCTCCTCGCCATAATATAGGCCTATACAATACTTTTAAAATTTCAGAATTTAAAACTTTATAATGTTGTAATGTATCAAGAAGTAGGCTACTTTCGGATCAGCATACAAGCTGAAGATGGAACATGTTCCGAAATACCTTCTTGATATTTTACAACATTTTAAAATTGAGTATGTCTGAGGTCTTTGGTACCTATTTTATATTTTAATTTTTACAATGTGTACAATAAAATTAATTAACCATTAAATTAGGTGAACAATTTCTATTATTCAGGATGCAATGTATCATATTTCCAGAAGGAAGATATTAATATTAAATTAAATAGGTTTTATAGAATGTATGGCACTATAAAACGGTCACTGAAAAATACAACTTTGAGGAGTACATAATTAAAATTTTACAAAATTATGGGAGTGTCCGTTTTAACATATGCAAGCGAAAATTGTGCTATTAACGGTTCAGACAGAATAAAACTAGAAGCTGCAGAAATGAAGTTCTTACGTTCAGTAGCAGGTATGACAATTTCGGACAGAAGAAGGAATGAAGATATTAGAAAAAACTTAAATATTTTTAATTTAATAAACAGTATTGACAACATGAGAAACAACTGGTATGAACATGTTAAAAGAATGCCTACAGATAGAATCCCTCAGCTGTTATTAAAGTACAAACCAATAGGACATAGAAATGTTGGACGCCCATTTACTAGATGGGAAGATTCATTAAATACCACTTTATGTGAAAACAGGCCAAAAGGCTTAATTTCATGAAGTAGAAGACGAAGAAGATATTATTTAAATGTATTCCATAAACCAGAAAAACCGTAGGCTACCATACATTCGACTTGTTGAGGAATTAGGCGTGACAGACTATTATTTTTTATCGCAGAATCGCATAATATTTTGTCAGGTTTTACCGGAGTGAAGGACGTTTGTGGTTCAGTTCCATCCCTGCAGAAACACGTTGCAGGTGATTTGAATAATTTTAATGTAGCTTGTAAATACATGTTGGCACATTAACTATGCATGATGTTAACAACTGTATTAATTAATTAATTTACATTTCGTTATTGAACAATTTTACATACCAACTTAAGTAATCAAGATCATCTGGAATGTTTTTATGGTGACATGCGTTCCTTTGATCAAAATATATATTCTGGTTTTTCCAGTAAAGAATATTTTATTTATTTATTTAGCCTGATGGAGTTACCGCCATGTTGCCTTCTCTTCCATTCACCAGGACAAACGTATGTTTCATTCAAATACAAACAACGCAGTAATATGATTATCTTGTTACGTACTTTTAGAGAATTCCCAAGGACTGAAGGTACTGAGGTTATGTCGGAAGTTTTATTTTTTTTTTAATTTTATACAGATATTCGCCTATCTTATCTAGTAGACACAGAAAATGAACTTAACCAAAATACATGTAGTATATCATCTATAATTTATTATATATTAGATATATATATAAATAATATTTGACATGATAAGAAAAAGAAATGCCTGGGACGGTATTCGAACCCGGAACTTTGGGTCTGTACCCCAGCGTGTTATCCATTACATCACCAGGCGAATCCAATTCAAACACTTATTTTTCTTATATATATATATATATATATATATATATTCTCCATTATTACTAGATGTCGCGAGAACTCGGTCTTCACTGCCACCTAGTAGCTGACTATAACAAGTAAGCAAATTAGAGAGAATATTTTTACTTTATAGCAGTGACGCTTATCGATGTTATAATTAAATTTTTGACATTGAGCAATGCAAGCTTAATATGAGATAAGAAAAATAAATGCCTGGACGGGATTCCAACCCGGATCTCTGGGTTGGTACCCCAGCGTGTTATCCTTTACACCACCAGGCGAATCCAATTCAAACACTGATTTCTCTTATATATATATATATATATATATATATATATATATATATATATTCGAATCCCGTCCAGGCATTTATTTTTCTTATCATACCATATACATATATATGGTATGATGTCGCGAGAATATATATATATATATATATATATATATATATATATATATATATGACAAGAGAAGAAAAATAAATGCCGGAGTCGAGATTTTTTAACCCTAGTTTCTAAATTTTGTACGATTAGCGCTCTAACCATCTGAGCTGCTCAGGAATCCTAACACAAACTTTTTTTTTCTTATAGCCTATATAGTATTCTCAATTTACACGAGAGGTAGCGGGATATCGTTCCAACTGCCATCTAGTGGCCATTATAACAAGTATGCATATTTAATGAGAATATTTACTTTATAGCAGTAACGCTTGTATATTTAGATGTTATAACTATATTTTTTCTGACATTTTAGCAATCAAGGCAAATATGACATAAATATATTGTCACGCGATATCAGCTCTCCATACATCTCTATCCTCAGTTAAAGTTTTTCACCCATGCCTATGTCAAGTGCCTTCCTAAAATTACGGTTAATATTACTCTCCCATCTCATTCTAGGGCTACCAACTGGCAGTTACCCTCTGGTTTTCCTCTATGTCTCTTTTTCATTCCCATTCGAGACACATGTCTTGCCCATACAGTCTTCGAGACTAAATTTTTGATATTATGTGGTTTCCTTTAATAAAGATCATGTAAGATAGGTTCAAAAATGTTTCTAAGAACTGTACACTTTTCTCCTCTCTCAAACTAAGAAACCATGTTTCGCATTCGTGAAAGAATAATCGCTTTATAAATTTTAGTTTAACTCTTTTGAGAGAAGTTGGGATGAAAAGATTCCATGCAATTCGTATTAGCATGCGTTACCAATGTTGAGCCTTCTTTCTGCATCTCATCATGTAAGTAATTATTTCAGCCACATCTTCGAATTTTGCTTTGTCATTAACTGTCAATTTCGCTTATATAATTTATCTGCATGTGTGATCACATATTTAATTTTATTGATATATGGTCACACGTAGAAATGCATTATATAATGGAAATGGAGAGCTAATGACAAATGAGGGAAATTTTGAGGAAGTTGCTGAATTCAAATACCTAGGAACAATAATCACAAATAGGAATGAGATGCACAAAGAAATTAAACATAGGCTCAATTCTGGAAATGCGTGCTATTATGTATTGCAGAGACTCTTGATGTCCCAACTCCTTTCAAAAAAACGTTAAACTGAAAATATATAAAACTATTATTCTACCAGTTATATTATATGGGTGCGAAACATGGACTCCTACTTTAAGGGAGGAAGAATAAAGTTCTTAGGAAAATTTTTGGACCAAAGAGAGATGAACAAACAGGTGAATGGAGAAGACTACATAACAATGAACTACATGGTCTTTATAGGAAGCCAGATATAATAAGAACAGTTAAGTCCCGTAGACTGCGATGGGCAGGACATGTTGCGCGTATGGGGAATGAAAGACGTGCATGGAAACTTCTTGTAGGAAAGCCAGAGGGAAAACGCCCAGTTGGTAGACCAAGAATGAGGTGGGAAAACAACATTAACTATGATTTGAGGGAAGTAGATTCTACAGGAATGATTGGAAAGCATTAGCTCAGGATAGGGATGTATGGAGAGCTTATGTCCGCGCGACCATGAACCTACGGGTTCGATAGTGCCAGTGAGTAAGTAAGTAAGATGTTTACCTCTAGTCCCAATTTACTGGTATTACTCAATATAATGTGTGTATTGACCCTAAATATCTCCTTGCTATTGTCTAATATACTACATTCACCACTCTTAAACATTGTCCAGGTATAATTGGACGCGTTATGCATCAGCCGGCTATGCGCCATTTAAAAAAAGAGGGATATTTTGATGCCATGTGTTGCACTGGCTCATGAAGTAAGTGTATTTAATACGTACACTTTCAGCGCCAAATCTGTAAATATAGACTAGCCTTACTATTAATGAAAATATGTAAACGCCATCACTCCTATCTATCAGAGATTCTATGTTTTGTAACAAACGGCTATAAAACCAGATCTTCAATAGTGCTAATCTAAATTTTGCATCGTTGCAGCTAAGCGCCAAATGTTCCTGTTCCTAGATTGTTGATGCATACTGTCAAACAAGAAAATTGCTTGCAATGTCCACTAACGTTAGTTTGGCGCTACAATAAATAGTGAAGATTGACTTAAACTTTAATAGTATATTACGATGCGAGGTTGGGAAGTGGTTTTTGCAGAAGTGAGGAAATGTTTAAAAACCGAGCGATAACGAGGTTTTTAATTTACGAGATTCTGTAAAACACTTCACAAACGTGCGTTGTACATTATTTTTTGCCCGATGGTGTTTTCAAAATAATAAATAATAGTAAAATAATATCTTTGTTGGAAATATTTGCGTTCATTATAAACAACTGACTACGTTAACAGTGTGGGCAATGTTTATTAGTTGAAACTACAGGAGGTCATGTCACCAATCAGTATAAAATGACGGCAGGTACATATTTATTGTTTCATACTGTTTCAAATAAAGTTCAGTTCATTTAATATGCAGTTATTTGTTTCGTATAATGTATATTAACACTACCTTGGGATATATTTTGTATAGGCCTATACATTGTACGTAGTATACATAAAGGATAGTGGTTTTTACCTCTCGCACGAAGTTTGTAATATGTAATATTACAGTATAGTTATTTAGGTTGGCAACCCCGAAATGTAGCAAGTTGAACTTTCAATCATGGTCGCCATTGCTGTAAATACGACAAAACGCATCGTCGCGCAAAAACGTATTTTTTCTCGAAACTTCATAATGGCGCATAATCGGTTGATGCATAACGCCGTCAAATTGAGGATTTATAAATTAGATAAACTGTGGATTTATGTGAATAAAACATTGAACCAGTCAAACATTTTTGTATCATCGAGAAAATGGGTACAATGCAATATGTCTAGACTGAATATAGTGGTTTATCTGTTATAATACCACGTGCCACAGCTCGAATTCTTCTTAATCAGCAATAACATGAGATGCTATGCAGCATACCTCGGTCACTGCTCTATCTTCTCTAGTTCCAGATAAACCCCCATCCTTGTACGACTTCACGCTGCCTATATCAACAAATACTATCAGCATTTCAATGTATTTCGGCGTATTTCATCTATTAACTTTTATCGGAGCGGTATCCTTGATGCAAAGCAGTTAGGCCTAGGCCAGAGAACCCTAAATTATTGTCTCGTACACCAGGTGCAATTTTTTTTATTATGAATAGGCCTCGTATCTTTTTGTACCTCTTCCACATTAACCATTGAGGATGTGGTGAAAATTACAGAATAATTTGCAGGTGAGTCAGCATGAGACATAAATTCTGCATCTGTTAAGTATTTTTACATATCCCACGTAACCGGATCTTACAGTGGCACGACCTGTCGGGAGAGGGATTTTAAATTTTGAATCACACACATACTTGGTTGATCACACAAGGACAATGAGGCCACCTTGCATGAGTGATCAGCTCAGTCCAGAGCCACCTCTAAGACAACACGAACATTAAATCGAAACACACCATTTACTCACTAATCCATGCTAAACATGGCGAATATAATTATTATTATGATCGTCAGATGAGTTCGAGGACCGTTTAGACCATCAATATTCTTGACATTTGTTTTATAGATGAGAAAAAGCTGCGCAAAATGTCATCCCCAAAAAAGTGTCCTAATCGGAGATCGATATTGGCCGACTGTGTAAGAGGCAAAGACACTTCCTCAGCGGTGGAAGTTTCAAAATCAATGTAGAACAATCTACGGTATTTTTTCCCACATAACTCATCAGAATAATTTCCTGAAATAGTTTTTAAAGGCAAAACTTTAGGAAAAAAATATAAAGGGAAGAACAAGGAATACTGTTTTAGAAGATATTATAGAAATTAATCACTTGGTAGAAGAAGAAGAAGAAGAGGACGGCCAAAATGACGTGGATTGCTTGGTGTTTTGAGCAGCATGAGGGAAAAGTGATTGGGCTATGGAGATTGGAATGACAAAAGGTTGTGCAGGAGAATAACAATAGATTAATTGGACGCAGGAATAATTGTGAAACATGCTAAATAAATAATAGAAATTATAAGATCTTAGAAATATGAAAAAATGAAAATTGTAGCCGAAAGAGTATAACAAACGATGAAGAAAAATAAATTTTACATTTATGTACATCCCTGCTTAAATAGTAGCTCCGCCTGTAAAGGACCCGCATTCATATTCCTCAGCCAATCATATTACAGCTATATAAAGAAAGAAATAAAAGAAATACAACAAAAAAGCATGAATACATTATTGAAGCTGACCGTACTTGTCGCTTATTTTTGTGTATGTTGAACTATATTTTTACCATGGACCGAAAGAGAACAAAACCAGGCCTGTCAACTATCAACAGTATAAAACATGCTTCTACCATGTTAAAAAAAGTTTACAATTTGACAGTTACGTCAAGTATATTGGTAGCACTGATTTATTTAGAAGAGTCTTATATTATGTATATTTTTGTGTTGATATAATATTAGGGTTTTAGAGTAGCCCTATAACATAAGTACGGCCATCCATAATAGCAGGCATCTCCTCTAGTCTTATATCATTTCAGAAAACTTGGCATTCGCAATAAATAAACTGACTTGGAAATGTTCTTGTCTCTTAACAATGTATGACATGGCCTCCTGGTAACTTGTATCTGATGTCATACTATTCTTGTTTGGTACCAACTCCTGTTTCCAAAATATTTTTGACTGCATTATTAATTATTCAAAACGTAAAACCAGTTTCGCTATTATTTCGTTTTGTCGATTCAGAATTAATTTTACCGCATTTATCTCATCTGGATTTTGAGAGAAAATTGAATGTAGGCTTACCACAAACATTTTTATAGATTTTATAATTACATCGTTAATATCTTTATTTCATTCTTACTTATAGACGCTTAAATACCTAAGATAATGCTGCTTCTATTTTATTTATTCAACAGGTTCTTAACGTATGTATACAAATACAACATTTTCCTATGCCCAATATTAAGTTTTGATTTTCTTCCTCTATTAATCTCTATCCTTCCAGTCACTATCCTGGAGTCCCCTGTCCTTAATCAAATTCGTAATTCCCTCTATCCATGTCTTCTTAGGTCTCCTTCTTCCTCCCTTTTGGAACCCATTCCAAACATGTAACTGGCAATCTATCTTCATTCGTCCTCTTCACGTGTCCAAACCATTGTAATTGTTAATTTCCCACAAATTGTGTAATTGTTTCGTTAAATTATTTTTTCTCGGATAATACTGTTTGTGATCTTGTCTCGTGCAGATCTTCTTAAAAAATCAATTTATGTTGATTGCAATTTTGCTTCTATTCACATTGTTTATTTTTATACCGAGCGGTTTAAGACATCATGCCTCGATGCAGGCCTTCGGAACATATATTGGTTCCAGTCCCGTTGGGGAAGAAATGTTATCATGGAATTTCGGTCAATAAAGGACTGATGCCCACACTGAATTGTGATTAATTTTGATAGCTGCAATAAATAGTGGGTCTGGAATGAGGAAATCATCTACGACGGGTGAGGACCCGACATGCTGACCAAAATGGCACAACTACACTAATTGGATGATCGTCGAATTCTATGTTTAACACATGTGAGAATAGAGGAGCTCAGAATCTTTTTAAAATATGTACTAAATGTGGTTAGACAATATCAGTTAACAGAACTAAATCAATGGGCTGCAAGGGAAGGAATTAAAGCGGATTAAAATTGTAATTGATGATCAGGTCATTTAACAGTTAAAACTTCAAATTATTTGGGAAATATAATATCACATAATGGTATGGAGAATCTTGGTAATAAAATTTCCAAATTTAATAAAAGTAATGGTATACTGTATTCAGGAGACATTTTGGGGAAATATATAGGCCTATATATATCCATCCATAGTAATTCTGCCCAAGGGCAGGTCTTTCACTGCAATCGTAGCATTTTCATGCTATGCTTTGCAGCTTTACTAGGGAATTGTAGGTGTGGTAGCTTCCCGTTGCTTTCCACACCGGTGAAGGATGATGATGAGATGATAAGTTAATGGTAAGGATGACGATGATGATGACCATATGATTTCGGGGACCGTTTGGGCCTTAAAGTTTTTCTGACATTTGTCTTACAGGTAATGAAAAACCCCGATAAAAACCTCACCCACAAAAACTGTCCCGACCGGGGATCGAATCCGGGCCGCTGCGTGACAAGGCAGCACGCTACCTCGAGACCACAGCGGTGGATATATATACATATGACAAGAGACATCCAGAAGAGATTCCATAAAATAACAGTTAAACCTGCTTTGATGTTTGAATCAGAAACCTGGACTCTCAGAAAGAAAAGATGAAAGGAGATTGAAAATACAACAGATGAGATTCCTAGATCATTAGTCAGGATTATTATCAGAAGAGATCACATCTCTAAAAAAAACAATAAGAGAAGGCCTACAAGTTAACAAAATAGTACAATATGTATATGGGCCCTCTATATACAGTATATATATAGGCCTATATATAACTTACTAATTCCAAGCTAAGTTTGTTATAATGTAAACAAACCAGATGAATCTCTTCATTTTCATTGGTTGAAAAACGGGTTTACCTTTGAGCCTGTAAGAAAATGTACAGTAGTTTGCTCTCTAATACTGGAAATAAAGAATATAAAAATATATAGGCCTATTATTTAACACATCTCTATATAAGTTGTATGTTAAAATCGTAAAATATATAGGCCTAATTATAATTTTAATATATTAAATCCATCCATAGTAATTCTGCCCGAGGGCAGGTCTTTCACTGTAATCATAGCATTTTTATAAATATACAAATTATACTTTTTTATGTCTATCCACATGGTCGTTTCATGGACGGGTGTAGATGTTTTTATACATTTTTATGTAGGTGTAGCCATGTAGGTATTTATTTTTTTATTCATGGAAAAATAATGCACATAGGCCATGCAGGTCCGTGCGCAATGTAAATGCAAATGTATTTCCTCTCTTTTGAAAAAAAAAGAGAAAAAAGGCAATAAATTCCATTCCATATATACTTGTCATATACTCTAAATCTTTGTAATCTTCTGCCATCAGTAGCTAATCACCAGTAAATAGCAACGAATAAATCGTATATTCTTCTACCTTTATTCCTATAGGTAAATACTTGTTTTACCTCTGTGTTAAGGCGTTTTGTGGGTATATTTTATATAAGATCGGATATAAACAACATCCTTGACTTAAACCTTTATAATTTTTTAGTGACAAAATGTATTAATCGGCAAATTGAGCAAACCTAATGAAGTGGTCAAGGAAAATTAAATTTGGTGGTGTTTGTAGCGAAACCCTTACCTTGATGCGATTGTTTTTCGCATGAATAATGTTGGGTAACCTATAAAATAAGTGAAAGCAGCAGGAAATGATTTGAAATATTGAGAGGAAATGCTTTTACACTCGAGTATCTGCAACTATTTCCTACGCTCGTTTGTAAGTCGCATTAATTTGAATATATTTTTAAACCTTCTTCATAAGTAATGCCACGAGTGATTTCCAATTTATCTACAGGATTTTGAAATCAAACGTGAAATTTGTTAGGACTATTTAATCAATAAAATTAAGTTTTTTACTCACAAATCATTATTTAAATATAGTTTTTTTTAGTATTTATATATTTAATGTCAACGACGATGTTTGAAAATAAATGAGAAATGTTTGGTTATGTTTAATTTGTTCATCCATTGCAACTCATTTATTGCCAAATAGGATCGCAATATTGTAAGAATACACTCTAGTCGAGAAAAATTAAACACATCAAACTGTATTATAACCAACATTATATGTTATTAATTACTTTTTTTAGAAAACAAATCAGTAAAATCATTATTTAAAAACACAATTATTGAACACACAAATATCAAATGTATAGATCGAAGAAATCTGTTCATTTTTTGCTATATACAACGCGAGAGTCAATCTCTGCAAAATAATACTCTGACCTGTTCAGAATATTAAAAAAAGAGGAGCTTTCTTTATTTTAGTAATCCATCCATAGTAATTCTGCCCGAAGGCAGGTCCTTCACTGCAATCATAGCATTTCCATGCTATGATTGCAGCTTTACTAGGGAATTGTAGGTGTGGTAGCTTCCCGTTGATTTCCACACCGGTGAAGGATGATGATGATAATGATAAAGATGATGATGATGGCCATATGATTTCGGGGACCGTTTGGGCCTTAAAGTTTTCCTGACATTTGTCTTACAGGTGAGGAAAAACCCCGATAAAAAACCTCACCCAGAAAAACTGCTCCGACCGGGGATCGAAACTGGGCCCGCTGTGTGACAAGGCAGCACGCTACCTCGAGACCACAGCAGTGGACATTTTAGTAATAAAAATTCGATAATTATCGAGGTGAAACACGACTGTGATTGGTTGTAAAACAAAATTCATTGAAACGTGATTGGCCATTGACTCCCAATTGGGACATGAATTAAATAGTCTTGTTAAAGAATATAGGCATACTGTTATTCTAAGAAGTTGAATGAAGACGGATATTTTTGAAAATATAGTTAGGAAAATAATCGACACAATATAAGATTAAATATGATTGGTTTATCAGGTTCTGACCTATATCGATGACGTGATTTATTTTAATAAATGCCACCACGTTTGTTATTATGACGTTCTGATATTTTCTCCTGGCATCGGCGATATTGTATCCCACTTCTGAAGTTTGGGGCGCCTGGAAGGCGGACTGCCCCGATAATATATATATATATATATATGTGTGTGTGTGATAGATGTGATGATGATGGCATTGATGCTCCAGGAGAGGCCTTACACCTAAACTTAATCTAATGAGGTGAATATGATAATGATGGTCAGATGATGTTCAGGGACCGTTTGGGCCTTAAAGTTTCCTGACATTTGTCTTACAAGTGAGGAAACTTGTCCAGACCGAGGATCAAACTCGGGGTTGCTGCGTAGCAAGAGAGCACGCTACATCGATACCACAGCGGTGGTACCTCTAACCTAAAATAGTAATTATATTAATACGTAAATTTCTGACAAACAAATGCTCAACATTTCTGACGCTTATGATGAGCTGAATTGGACCGGATTCTGGAACAAAATAACTGAACTGAGAAAAATGCATTTAAAGTTAAATTTCAATAAAAAAATCAGACGTAAAAATAAAAATTTACTTATTACTTCAAATAACAGAATATCAAACAGCTTGTATTTTATGAGAAAGATGGTAACTCGAACATTTTTATTTTTATTTTGAGATTTTACACATTTTTGATATTAGATTATTTCTGCAAAAAAATGAACGTGGCATATTCTGCCAGTGATTATTACTTGATTCATAGATGACATAAAAATACATCTATAGACACTTCAACTTGCTCCACGTCACCCGGACCATACAGAATACAATCTGTCGAGAGAGGATTTTTAACTCTGGATCACATACATAAAAATATGGAGAACTTTCCTGAATGATCACCTCAAGGCCACTTTCGAGACATAAAGAACAATCAATACAAGACAAACCATTCCTTCATACTTTTAGGCCTATACCAAACGAGGCGAATTTGATAGAATGATGATTATGATGGCAAAATGGTGTTTGGGGAGTATTTGCACCTGAAAGTTTCTTGATACTTATCTTAAAGTTTAAAAAGAGTTACCCAGGAAAATTTGTCCCGACTGGGGATCGAATCCGGGCCACTAGACAACAGGGGAGAGTTTTTATCTTAATTTTCAAGTAACTTAATTGCTTAATTCGGCTGTGATAAATTTAATGCTAAATTAGAGCTTACATTTCGAATATACTCGTACTCCATTCGTCCATTCATCTGGAGCTAGTTTTTTTCACTAGTTCTGGTTTACAAAAATAACAAAAGAAGAAGAGAGTGCGTAACGCGTGCGGTACAGTAGCTCGATATCATATTTTTGTTGTGAATGTTGGCAGCGCGAGAAGCACGTCTTCCTTATCGTGTCACGTGCCTCTTATCTTAAATTTATCAATGAAATCTCACGTACAAAAATATTCCACAACTCTTATATCAATCTCAACTTGTGGTCCGCGTACCATATAGTGCAGCTGATAAAAAGCAAAATTACAAATTCCTTGGTAGATATTTTTTAATCATTGCAGATAAACTCAACTTCAAAATTAGCAAACAATAATAAATTAAATAAATGTTTTTAATTAAAATGAATTATTAATCGTATAAATTATTCAAAATTACCAGCAAATATAATATGAAATTTTCCACTTCAAAAATCTAAAGCAATGGCACTGTATGAAAATTGAGATTGATGGAAAAATTATATTACAAGTGTCTCATGCTTAGGAGGTGCATTTGCAGAACATAAGAGTGACATTGATTCAAAATTACAAAAAAAAAAAAAATTAATGGGGTAACAATAAGATATTTTGATAAACAGATGAGGGCAGATACAAAACAGAGATTACATAACATCACATCAAAAGCTGCTTTAAAATACGGAAATGAAATTTGGATTTTAAATAAAAGAAATTATCATAAACTTAGAGTAATTCAAATGCGCTTCTTATATTCACTGTTAGGAATTAATAGACTGGATCACCAAAGGAACACTAACATCAGAGAAAAACTTGGAGAACCGAGCTTAGATGAAGATATAGAAAGATACCAGCAAGAATGGAAAAATCATCTGAGATGAATGGAAAGAAATAGACTTCCAAAATTGTCGCAATTGTTACAGAACAACATGAAATTTTAACACAATATACACTAAACATTTTATACATTTTATTAATAACGAAGAAAAATCAAGTTTTGCCAATCATATACAGTACCAGAAGCGGGTCATCAGTTCGACAAAATCGATAATAATAATAATAATAATAATAATAATAATAATAATAATAATAATAATAATAATAATAATAATAATAGCTTTATTTTACCTGGCAGAGTTAAGGCCTTAAGGCCTTGTCTACCACTCAACCAGGTTTAAAAAAATACAAACAAAAAATAGTCTTAAATCTAAATTACAATATATATATAAACGATTACAAGTTATGAATACAATACAATTAATATTTATAATGTATTTTGATTTACTCTAAATTTAACGAATTAAATATATAATATGTACAATATATATAAAAAACAGGAAAAGATTAATGACATAGTATAAAATTAAATAAATAGAGAAAAATTAATTATTAGACAACAGGTAACTGTATAAGCGTGACTTAAAGGTACCAAGTGTGCGGCAACCCCTGATATCTTGAGGAAGGAGATTCCAGGAGCGGGCAGAGGCTACTGTGAAGGAAGTAGAATAGGAGGAAGTGCTATGAAGAGGAATTGTTAGCAGACTGCTATCTTGTGATCTAGTGTCAATATTGTGGTAAGAGGATAACTTCTCAAATCTAGACGCCAGGTAAGTAGGGATGTAGGAATTCAGAAGCTTGAAAAGTAGTGAAAGAGAGTGCAATTTACGTCTGTCAGTAAGACGGAGCCAAGAGAGGTTATTAAAGTGTTCGGAAATATGGTCATAACGGCGGATATTGAAAATGAATCGAACGCAAGCATTATGAACACGCTGCAGTCTCTGCGACAAGTCATAGTTTAGATCATTATATATAATGTCACAATAATCGAAGTGTGGTAACACAAGATTCTGCACAAGGATTTGTTTTAACGAAACTGGGAGAAAATTCTTTAAACGTCTAAGATAATGTAAGATGGAGAAAGTCTTTTTACATATGTGTTTCACTTGTGTTTGCCAGGTTAAATTTGCGTCTAGATGTAGTCCAAGATCTATTACTGAAGAAGAATAAGGGATGATTATATTATTTATAGTAATGTTTGGTAGTGTAGATATGTCAAAGGTTGTAAGCAGTCTTTGTTGTCCCATTAGAATTACTTGTGACTTGTTAGGATTTAGATTTAGACCGATACTTGAAGACCAGTTAAAGATGGATATGAGATCGTCATTCATTTTTGTCAAGCTGTTATAGAGAGAATGAGGAGGTGAATGTAGGTAAATTTGGAGATCATCAGCGTAGAGGTGATAACGGCAGTGCTTTAGTACAGTTGGCAAGTCATTTATGTAGATTGAGAAAAGAAGAGGTCCGAGAACACTGCCCTGGGGGACTCCAGCCGGCACGTTGCGCCAAGACGAAGATCTAGAGTTTAATGAAACGTATTGTTGACGACCGTGCAGGTATGAGTCGAACCAGGATACAGCGCTGTCAGACAAGTGTAGGTGCTTGAGCTTTATCATAAGTAAGTCGTGGTCTACTGTGTCAAAAGCTTTGCTGAAGTCAAGTAAGGTTAAAGGAGTCAATTGACGTCTGTCCACGGCTTCACGAATATCTTCAGTAATTTTTAGCAAAGCTGTGGTTGTGCTATGACCATATCTAAAGCCGGATTGATAAGGATCAAGGAGGTGATTTTCTTGGAGATATTCAGTCATTTGCTTATGTACAATATGTTCCAGGGCTTTAGATAATGTCGGAAGGATGCTAATCGGTCGGTAGTCATTACAGTTAGCAGGTGTACTTATTTTTGGTATAGGCCGAACTCTAGACTGTTTCCATACAGTAGGGAAGATAGAAGTTATAAGGGAAGCATTAAAAATATGAGTCACTGTGGGTAGTATAATGTCAATGATTTTATTTAGCATTAAAATGCTGATGTTATCTGTTCCTTGTGCATTGGATTTAATCCGCTTGAGTGCTTTTTTAACGTCTATAGGCGAAATGTCGTTAAAGTGAAATTTATCTCTTCCTATATGGGGGGATGGGGATAAGTCTTTAAGAATGTCTGTTTTAGTCTTGTTGTCTGGAGGTGTCATGGGTATTGAGGTAAAATGTTCATTTAAGTCATCTACAGAAATGTCTATAGAGTCAGTTGAGGGATTCAACTGTCTAAGTCCCATTGCACGGAGATTTCGCCAAGTGTCCCGTGCACTTATTTCAGGTCCGATTATACTGTGGGCGTGTCGTAGTTTGGCATTGCGTATAGTTTGTGTAGTTGTGTTTCTAAGTTGTTTGTACAGTTGCCAGTTCTCGTCATTTTTATGTCGTCTGTATGTTCGGTATGCTTTGTCTCGTTTTGACATAAGTTCACGTATTGAGTCATTCATCCAGGGTGCAGGGGGGCGGGAAAATCGTCGGGTTTTTACTGGTGCATGTCTATCATATAGTTGTAATATCAGTGTATTAAATGTGTCTACTTTTTCATCAACTGATCTAAGATTCCATATTGTGTACCAAGGTAGTTCTAAAGCGTCTGATTTTAGTTTAGTATCGTCTATGTTTTGTAAATTTCTGTACGTAATCAATTTAGAGCGTCTTTTAGGACATTGGAGTGAGTATTCTACGAATACAATGTCATGAGCAGATATGCCGGGAGCAGGAATTTGTCCATATGACAGTACTTTCTGTGGATGTGTAGTCACTATTAAGTCCAGTAGAGTGTCGGTATTAGCAGTATGATGTGTGGCAGAGAAAGGAACAATTGTCATATTTAAGCTTTGGAACATATTTTTAAGTTGTATGGCTGGTGAGTCAGTCTGAAGAAGATTTGTATTAAAATCGCCTGCGACAATAACGTGTTCATAATGAGGTAATGAATCGTTCAGAGCGTTTTCTAGATCCGAAAGGTGCCTTATTTTTGGAGGTTTGTATACAATGCATAAGAGACATTTTTTTAGACTGGCTTGAATTTCTACGAATAAGAACTCGGGGCGAGCGGAATATACAGAAGGGGACTTGTGGACAATTCTTGGATTAAGCTCATTTGATATAAAGGCACAAACTCCTCCACCTCTTTTATCTATTCTGTCATTTCTGAGCAATGTATATCCGTCTAGGTGAACAAGGGACGAAGGTATGGAAGGGGTCAGCCAGGTTTCCGAAATTAAAATGGCGCTCAGTCCAAGAGATGAAAATATGGTTTCAAACTCATCAAAGTGGGACAGAATGCTTTGTGAATTTACGTGAGCGATTTTAAGTGATGATTTATCAATAGAAAATGCATTCTTAAGTAGACTAGTAGTATTTGTTGTTGGAGGGGATGGTTGGGATTGAGGAATGTTGCTACCTGCGTTAAAAGTTGTCTGCACAATAAGAGGGTGATTGGAGAAGGTGAGTGAGTCAGAGGTTGCAAACATGTCTTCATTTGTCAGCTCAATGTTGCCAATAGCAGAAAGTAAAAATAAACTATGTACTGTAATAACTCTAATAAAATTAAAATAATTTAGCTAAACAAAGAACTTAAATTAAAATAAAACAAGTAAGTTGTCCTAAATAAAAAATAATAAACTTAAAACTTACCTAAATTAGAAATAAATTAACAATATAATTGTTAGCAAAGAAAAGACAAAGTAAACATATTTTACACTCAGGTCCTATCTAGTTGATATCCGTAGAAGATCTAATTTTGCGTTTTTCGCCATTCACTTTAGCTATGACGGCACCGTCCATTGTCCATACATTTTGAATACCGTATTTCTGTATACTCTCTTGTAGCAGGCGATAGCGACACTTCGTTAGGTCCTCGCGAACAGTGACCCCACTTCCTTTCAACTTTTTCTTGCTTAGAAAAACTTCACTGCGCTTGCGGTAACTAACAAATTTCACTATTATAGCCCGCGGTCTTTCAGCATTACTAACACCAACACGGTGACTTCTGTCAATGTCAGTCACTGATAAATCGACACCGATTTTTTGGCCACCTCGATGGCTTTCTGGTCAGTGTCCTCTCCGGCCTCTTCTTTTACACCAAAAATCCTGAGGCATTGACGTCTCTGGTATTGTTCTAAGTCGTCTATTTTATTTTCTAACACCTCAATCTTTCTGTCTTTTTCATCGAGGGTCTTTTTCAGATCCTCAATTACTTTAGTGTTGTCCTGGATGGTCTTCTGCAGTTCCGCCACTACCTGGTCCCGCAACATGGACACAAACACCTGCAGAGTGCCGGGATCCTGTAGCGCCTCTTTCACCACACGTTTCACAGCTTCCTCCGTAGAACTTGTCGAATCATTGTTAGAATTACGTGTGTTTTTTCCCATGTTGTTAAATGTACACACTTTTGACACTAACTAATATAAATTTAAACTTAAACTCACTACGAATATACAACTTTAGCTATGAAATAACGAAGGCACCTGCTGAAAAATAACTTAAAACCTGGAGCGTAACTTGTGCGTGTTAGTAGCTAGCCGCCATGACACATACATATCTATGTCAATACTACAGAGATAATAACAATTAGTATCCTAGAAGGCATAGTATATTAAAAGAAACTGATAATACAAACTTGCTCAACGAGAACACGCCCGCAGACCTGATTCCATTGTACAACTTATACAACAACATTAGTATCAGTGTCGTCCACCGCTGCGGTCTCGAGGTAGCGTGCTGCCTTATCACGCAAGCGGGCCCGGGTTCGATCTCTGGTCGGGACAGTTTTTCTGGGTGAGGTTTTTATCGGGGTTTTTCCTCACCTGTAAGACAAATGTCAGGAAAACTTTAAGGCCCAAACGGTCCCCGAAATCATATGGCCATCGCAATCATCATCATTCATAATCATCTTAGTTTAAGCTTAGGATTAGGGACTCTCCTGGCGCACCACTATCATCATCATCACCCATCATATCATCGGGGCAACGTAACCCCGCCTTCCAGGCGCCCCAACCTCAGAAGTGGGTTACAAGTACGTCATGGCAGGAAAGAAACCAGGAATGTCGAAAGATAACCTGGGGCATTTGAAAAAAAAACACATTAGTATCAGTTAAAATACAGAAGATGAAACATTGTTTTGAAAGGCCTTCATATTTTAACTACTTGACGAAGTTTTATAACAGAACTTTATTTTAGTTCAGAACGACTGTTTTATCAGATACTAATTTTATATTCTTAATATTTTATTGAAGACCAATTCCCCATTTAAATATGAAAGAAATACTGCTTAGTAGTGTTTGAGATTATATTCTGAAGGTCCCGTATTCAAACCCTAGTTTCAACCAATCTGATTTTTTTTCCCCCTTTTTAACCATGTGCAGTGGTAAACTGACTTACGCCGCATTCTGTACATTCCGTAAACCAACAGAATGGTACCATACATTCCACTTGTTGAAAAATTCGCTTAATTTACACAGTTTCTGCGTGACGGACTGTGTTAGGCTCATAAAGTTATTTGTATAACATAGCAAGCAAAACAGTGAGACAGTAGCACCCTGGGGGTAATATTTGCATATGACCTCTATTAAAGCAATGGTTGCCCTAAGTGACTAAAGAAAATCGCGACAACTTACTGAGTTGGATGACCTCGACGATCTATTGAGGCAGTTCCGCTGAACATGGGGCACTCATCTTTTTTGCTAGTCATCTTTTGCTTCGTATTATGTAGTGCAGCTAACCTCCATATACTCAACTAAGTTTATTGCTAGAATAGTCGTCTTACGTTTTAAAATATATAACGTTAATGTTGCAAGAATATGAAGCTTAGTTAAGTATTAGAGATAACGTAAATTAATTTTTCCAGACAAGCCGACTGGAAGCCATTTCCCGAGAAGTAAATTATGGTTAACTCATCCAGATCCTTCATACATTTTTACGAGAATTCTGTACCACCGTACCACCTATTAACTAACTAACTAACCCAGTGGCACTATCGAACCCGTAAGTTCATGGCCGCGCGGACATAAGCTCTCCACACATCCCTATCCTAGCTAATGTTTTCCAATCATTCTCATAATCTACCTTCCTCAGGTCATTGTTAATATTATTCTCCCACCTCATTCTTGGTCTGCCAACAGGGCGTTATCATCCTGATTTTCCTACAAGAAGCTGCCATTCCCCTCTTTAATTCCTCATTCCTGCCACATATCCTGTACATCGCAATCTACGAGACTTAATTGTTCTTGTTGTATTACCTACGTAAATTCAAATGAGTAAACTGATAAACACACAATTTATTGTTAATTACCTGAGAGAAATCTATATGTTGATTTAAAAAAACGAGAAACGCTTTAAAATGAAGTGAGAAGTTGAGCTCAAAATGACCTAAAATCACCACATTTACAATGTAAAATATGTGTTAGTCATTTCTCAGAAAGTGTAGCTAACATATCACAAAACCAACTAACAAACAAGTGAACGATGATTATTAATGAGTTGGATACTTTTTTTCCCCCCGAAAAAAATGTTTATTGCTTTTGATCATTTTTCTAACAAATTTTGGTGTAATTTTCAATTCCAAACATCTATTAATGAATTTAATATCGCCAGCGATTTATCTATTTCTTTTAATTTTAAATATCTTTTCATTCTGTTTTATGTTTCCAAAAAAAAAAATTGTCAAATTCTTGAATGTTTGATACCGCCATCTTGTTAACAGTTCGTATTTTATTTCTTTTTCTTACGACTTGAATAGTCAACTTTATTTAATATATTTATGTAGAAATAACACTATGAGGTTTCTTTTAATTATATTAATGAGTTGGGTATTTTGGGTTGGATTTTTGAGTCAAAATATCCAACTCATTAATAATAAAAAGAAACCTCATAGTGTTATTTGCTACACATGTTAAATAAAGTGAACCCTAAATTAATCTGGTGTAAACTAACTCGCCCATTTTCTTACCCCAACTTGCTCAAAAAATACTAACTTGCCTATTTTCTCACCCTAATTTGCCACTAATGTATATGGACTTTTGATGTAGATTCCCCTTATTATGAGAGTACATGTTGACTTATTGCCTTCCATTTGTAAGGCATAGGTAACCCATTCAGAAACAATGCTACCGCCGCGCCGGCATAGCTCTCGGGGTCAGCTAAAAAAAATAGTAAAATCTTAAAATGTTTTAGATTAACTCACTGGCTCTATTGAACCCATAGATTCATGGCCGCGAGGACATAAGCTCTCCATACATCCCTATCCTGAGGTAATGTTCTCCAATCATCCCCTGTATAATCTACTTCCCTCAAATCATGAATGATGTTATTTTCCCACCTCATTGTTCGTCTACCAACTGGGCGTTTTCCCTCTGATTTTCCTACAAGAAGCTTTCATGCACCTCTTTCATTCCCCATTCATGCCACATGTCCTCCCAATCGTAGTTTACGAGACTTAACTTTTCTTATATATCTGGCTTCCTATGCATACCATCTATGTAACTATAATTTAGTTTTCTCCATTCATCGGTCTGTTCATCTCTTTTGGCCCAACATTTTCCTAAGAACTTTAATCTCAAATACTCGCAATCTTCTTCCCTCCCTTAAAGTAAGAGTCCATGGTTTATATCCATATAATATAACTGGGAGAATAACAGTTTTCACATATTTTCAGTTAAACTGGCTTCTCTAGTGGTTTGAAATAATAAATATTGGATTTTTTCGATCACGTCTAATTACAACATTTTACGACTCATGTGCAACGATAAAGTTGAGTTTAAAGGTGTGACGTCATGTGGTTTTATGGACAAAGTAACCTCACAGACTGCAGCCTTTATAACTCTTCCAACAGTGATCGCAGAACCACAAGTTTGATACAGTATTGATTTTTCTCTGTTCTCCGATACCATTTACCTTTGTTAGATCACATTTTTTGAAAAGCAACAGAGCTCTGTTGGTCATAATTAAGTAAGTAATTTACTTGCACTATCGAACCTATAGGTTTATGTCCGAGCGAACATTAGCTCTCCATATATCCCTATCCTGAATTAATATATTCCAATCATCCCCTGTATAGTCTGCTTCTTACAAATCATGCTTAATGTTATTCTCTCACCTCATTCTTGGTCTACTACCTGGGCGTTCTTCCTCTGGTTTTCCTATAAGTATTTTTTATGTAATTCTTTCATTATCCATTCGAGTCACATGTCCTGCCGTCGCAGTTTACGAGACTTAATTGTTCTTATTATATCTGGCTTCCTATAAAGATCATGTAGCTCCATTTGCTGTCTATTCATCTCTCTTCGATAAAAAAAATTCTTCTTCTTCTTCAATCAGGAATTAGCGTCTTAAGTCTTTTCCGGCTTCACATATTCTCCAACCAACGTTTCCGCCAAATCTCTACTTCCTTTAGGTTTATAGGCGAGGATCTTTCTAGGAATACGACTGTAGCTCATTCTTTCTAGGTGTTCAATCCATTGATCTCTATAACGGAGAATCCTTTCCTAATTTTCCTAACAACTTTATTCTCAAATACTCGTAATATATTTTCTCCTCCCTTAAGGTAAGAGTCTGTTCGCATCCGTATAATATATTTTAATTGGAAGAATAACATTCATTTTTTTCAGTTTATATATTTTAGATTAGTTAGGACAAGAGTCCCTATAATGAATAATAGCATTAATTTCCAGAATTGAGCCTATATTTAATTTCTTTGTTCATCTTTTGTTTATAGACCTATTATTGTTTCTAAGTATTTAGGTTCAGCCACTTCTTTAAAACATCCATCATTTGCCATTAGCTATTCATTCCCATTATTTTAAAACGAATTTCTATGGCCAAATAGGGCCGTGAAATAAATTGAATATTTGAAAACTTTTAACCTATTCCTTATCATTAACATTTTAATCTATATTTTTCCTTCCTTCTGGCGATCAACTCCCTGGACTCTGAGAGTAAGTGTGAAAATATTAGGTTGTTGTAAATGGTAGATGGTGATTACAAGACTAATCAGTGGTTGGAATTTGACTTTGGTGAAGGTCAGTTGTGTGTGAGTGGTTGGGTGGATGTTCGGATCGTTACGAATTTGATGACTTATCAAGAAACACTTCCTTGATGTGCTCCACCACCTGTCTTCAGTTTTTACAAGAGGCTCCTAACAAGCAGTTCAATACACCTACAGCTTACATTCACTGAACTCGCAGTTGCTCCCATTGTTATTCGACTTCTCAATGTTTAATACTTTTACACGTTCATTGCAATGTATAAATAAAAAAAGGGCCTCCACACAGGAGCTGCATGAACTAAACAAATTACTGAGCAACTCCAATTTATAGTCCCAGTTTCCTGGTATATGTAATATATTATGTTATGTTACTTTATGGTCTCTACTGTCTTCTTGTAACTTGTAAGTCCATGTTTGTCCTTAACAGAGATTTAGGCGCTCTCCCCCTACAGGGAAGAATTGAACCATATTAATTTAGTTACACTTATTTTCGTATAGATGTCATTTGAGTGGTCCATGGTCAGCGTTCCGCCTCATACTGACATCTAGGAAACCACGGTAGTACTAGGACGGAAAATTCGGCAAATTTTGCTTAGAGGCCTTTTCATTCAGGCTTAAAAGATCTTTTATGAGCCTGAAAATCTTCAGACTCGGGATCCACGGCTTAAAGTCCCTCCCGGAGGACTTGCTCCTTGGATTTTTCCATCCTAAAAGATCCATCGACCCCGGCCGGGTTTGAATCCGTGACCCTCGGGACCAGAGGCAAGGAGCATAACCACTAGTCCACCGCGGTCGATGGTCTCTACTGTACGGGGTAAAATAAATGTATTATTATCTTCTTCTTATTTTTTTCTTCTTCTTCTTTCTATTCTTCAAGGTATGGGACCTGTTTGCCCGTTCCGCTCCCCGGTGCACTATATGTTGCAGATGAGGTCTTCTTTCCAACGACGTTTTGCTCTTCCTACCATTTCTTCGGCCTAGAGGGTTTATAATGAAGCAGCGGTTTTGATAAAGGTTATTTGGCATTATTTGATAGTCACTGGTATTGTGAATATTCTTAAATAAAATTTATTATTATTATTATTATTATTATTATTATCGTTATTATTAAATTTTATTAGGAATATTTCACAATACAGTGTTTCTCCTTCAACCCAAGTGATTTGTCGCCAGAGATTCCGTTCTAAAGCATCTTCTTCCCTCAAATCTCTAGCTTCCATACTTCTCTTCACTCCATCCATCGTTCTCTAGGCCTGCCTCTTCCACTTTCTTCCATTAACTTTCCAATTAAGGATCTTCTTTGATATTCTCTCTTGTTCCATTCTTATGAGATGTCTATACACTAACCATTTTTTCTTCTAATTTCCTAATATTTTTTCAAACATTAATTATTATTATTGTTATTATTATTATTATTATTATTATTATTATTATTATTATAAGGAACAATCAATTCTGAGATATGCAAAAAGAGTAAGTCAAGAAGGGGGAAAACTCTAATTTTAAATTCGAGAATGTATAGTAGAAAATATTTTTATCAAGTTAAAAACTTATTTATAGTTCATTGATTGAGAGTATACTATTGTATGATGCGGAAACGTGGACAATAAGCAGAGAGTAACAACCAGATGGAATTCTTCTGGAGAAGAGCTTCTACAAATTCAAGAAGAGACAAAATTATAAATTCCAAAAACAGAGAAATAATGGACGTTCAAAACAGATGTTCTAAAAGCTATTGAAGAAAGAAGAAGAGTGAAATGGTTTGGCCACGTAAAGGGGATACAGACCACAGAATAAATAAGGTGATATTAATTTTGAAACGGAGGGCAAACGAAGAAATGGGAAGATTAAAAGACAGTGGATTCCAATTAGTGCACACAGGAGTATGGTGTCGAGAGGATATAACAGAGAGTGTGCGAGAATAGGGGTTTTTACGGAGGAGTAAAATTAACAATGGGTTGTAGGAAAACTAAGAGGTATTGTAGAGAAATTATTAATAAAGTAATATTATATTATTATATTATTATTATTATATATATTATTATATATTAAATTAATTCATTGGCATTAGAGAACCCGTATGTTCATGGCAGCGCCGAAATAAGCTCTCCGTACATCCTATCCTGAGCTGATGTTTCCAATCATCCGTGCATAATTCATCTTCCTCAAAATCGTGGTTAATGTTATTCTCCCACCTAATTCTGGTCTACCTACTGAGGATTTGCCACTGGGGGTCTTCAATGTCTTTCTTCACTCCCATTTAATAAGGTTTCACATGGATTCCCTGAGTAGTCCCGGTGGAGATCCTATGAGAGACTACTTTATCTCCGAAAAGTTTACCCCAGGAACACAGTCCGCTTTAGTGAAAGTTGTATTTTACGATAAAAATCTTCCTCTTCGCCAGTGCTTTTTATTAGTTTTTCAGTTTGGACCTGTCCGGGAGGCTGTCAAACCTTGAACTATCCCGGCCACAGCGGGGGCTGTGCCGACGTGGGCGTGGCGTGGCAACTGGGGTTCGTGCCCCCCATCTCTGGTTCATTGAACCTGAGACCATCGGTGGGGGCACCATGGGAGATGAGATCCCTGGATGCTACATGCTCAGTGGCGCCTCACAGCAACTACAGACTAGACCTAGTCTTGCGACGGGTGGATGGGACATAACCGGGCGTATCTGGGAATTCACACAGGTCATAAGCTCGGGAAGGAGAAGCGCGGTCTTTGGTCTTGAAACTTAGGCCGACTCTGGAACACAGTGACCCAAGGACAATCTGTGAGGTCGTCAGGAGTTGAGCGACCGGACGACTAATGCTCAGGCTGGACCCCTTCACAA
>JASPKZ010000944.1:0-31404 GCA_030220185.1 Diploptera punctata | reverse complement strand
CGTTGATACTTTCCGTCACTTTGACAGAAGAAAACACTTCTTTGTTGTATTTTGTGGCGAGGATTTTTGAAAGTAGGTATGTAATTATAGTATTGTGGGGGTCCTCTACAGCGTGCAAAGTTTCAAGTCGATCCAATGTTTGTAAGGTGGGTGAAAATCGCGTTGACAGCTTCCGTCACTTTGACAGAAAAAACACTTCTTTGTTGTATTTTGTGGCGAGGATTTTTGAAAGTAGGTATGAAATTATTGTATTTTGTGGCGGGTCCTCTACAAGGGTGCAAAGTTTCAAGTCGATCCAATTTTTGTAAGTGGGTGAAAATCGAGTTGTGATAGATTTCGTCACCTTGACAGAAGAAACACTTCTTTGTTGTATTTTGTGGCGAGGTTTTGAAAGTAGGTATGATATTATTGTATTTGTGGCGGGTCCTCTACAAGCGTGCAAAGTTTCAAGTCGATCCAATGTTCGTAAGTGGGTGAAAATCGCGTTGATAAATTCCGTCACTTTGACAGAAGGACACTTCTTGTTGTTTTTGTGGCGAGGATTTTTGAAAGTAGGTATGAAATTATTTGTATTGTGGCGGGGCCTCTACAAGCGTACAAAGTTTCAAGTCGCTCCAATGCTTGTAAGTGGGTGAAAAATCGCGTCGTTGATAGTTTCCGTCACTTTTTGACAGACAGATCACTTCTTTGTTGTATTGGTGGCGAGGATTTTTGAAAGTAGGTAATGAAATTCTTGTATTGTGGCGGGTCCTACAAGCGTTGCAACGTTTTCAAGTCGATCCATGTTGTAGGTGGGTGAAAATCGCGTTGATAGATTCCGTCACTTTGACAGAAGAACAATTTTTGTTGTATTTTGTGGCGAGGATTTTTGAAAGTAGGTATGAAATTATTGTATTGGGCGGGTCCTCTACAAGCGTGCAAAGTTTCAAGTCGATCCAATGTTTGTAAGTGGGTTGAAAATCGCGTTGATAGATTCCGTCACCTTGACAGAAGAACACTTCTTTGTTGTATTTTGTGGCGAGGATTTTGATGAAAGTAGGTATGAAAATTATTGTATTGTGGCGGGTCACTCTACAAGTGTGCAAAGTTTCAAGTCGATCCTGTGTTTGTAATTGGGTGAAAATCGCGTTGATAGATTTCCGTCACTTTGACAGAAGAAACACTTCTTGTTGTATTTTGTGGCGAGGATTTTTTAAAGTAGTATATGAAATTATTGTATTGTGGCGGGTACTCTACAAGCGTGCAAAGTTTCAAGTCGATCCAATATTTGTAAGTTTAGTGAAAATCGCGTTGATAGATTCCGTCACTTTGACAGAAGAACACTTCTTTGTTGTATTTTGTGGCGAGGATTTTGAAAGTAGGTATGACATTATTGTATTGTGGCGGGTCCTCTACAAGCGTGCAAAGTTTCAAGTCGATCCATGTTTGTATGTGGGTGATAAATCGCGTTGATAATTTCCGTCACTTCGACGAAGCAGAAGAATGTTTTGTAGTGGGTGATGGAGTGTTGAAAATCGAGTTAGTTTTATATTTCGTCACTTTGACAGAAGAAACACTCCTTTGTTGTATTTGGTGGCGAGGGATTTTGAAGTAGGTATGCAATTATTGTATTGTGGCGGGTCCTCTACAACCGTGCAAAGTTTCAAGTCGATCCAATGTCGTAAGTGGTGTGAAAATCGCGTTGATAAATTCCGTCACTTTGACAGAAGGACACTTCTTTGTTGTATTTTGTGGCGAGGATTTTTTGGAAGAGTAGGTATGAAATTATTGTATGGTGGCGGGTCGTCTACACGTATCTCGTAGACTGCGATGGGCAGGACATGTTGCAAGTATGGGGAATGAAAGACGTGCATGGAATCTTCTTGTAGGAAAGCCAGAGGGAAAACGCCCAGTTGGTAGACCAAGAATGAGGTGGGAGAACAACATTAACTATGATTTGAGGGAAGTAGATTATACAGGGAATGATTGGAAAGCATTAGCTCAGGATAGGGATGTATGGAGAGCTTATGTCCGCGCGGCCATGAACCTACGGGTTCGATAGTGCCAGGAGTAAGTAAGTAGTAAGTAAGTAAGGTATGAAATTATTGTATGGTGGCGGGTCCTCTACAAGCGTGCAAAGTTTCAAGTAGATCCAATGTTTGTATTTGGGTGAAATCGCGTTGATAGATTCCGTCACTTTGACAGAAGAACTCTTCTTTGTTGTCTTTTGTGGCGAGGATTTTGAAAATAGGTATGAAATTATTGTATTGTGGCGGGTCCTCTACAAGCGTGCAAAGTTTCAAGTCGATCCTGTGTTTGTAATTGGGTGAAAATCGCGTTGATAGATTCCGTCACTTTGACAGAAGAACCTTCTTTGTTGTATTTTGTGGCGAGGATTTTTGAAAGTAGGTATGTAATTATGTATTGTGGCGGGTCCTCTACAAGCGTGCAAAGTTTCAAGTCGATCCAATGTTTGTAAGTAGGGTGAAAATCGCGTTAGACATTCCGTCACTTTGACAGAAAAACACCTTCTTTGTTGTATTTTGTGGCGAGGATTTTTTGAAAGTAGGTATGAAATTATTGTATTGTGGGGGGTCCTCTACAAGCGTGGCAAAGTTTCAAGTCGATCCAATGTTTGTAAGTGGGTGAAAATCGCTGTTGATAGATTCCGTCACTTTGACAGGAAGAAACACTTCTTTGTTGTATTTGTGGCGAGGGTTTTGAAAGTAGGTATGAAATTATTGTATTGTGGCGGGTCCTCTACAAGCGTGCCAAAGTTTCAAGTCGATCCAATGTTTGTAAGTGGGTGAAATCGCGTTGATAAATTCCGTACCCTTGACAGAAAGGACACTCACTTTGTTGTATTTTGTGGCGAGGATTTTGAAAGTAGGTATGAAATTATTGTATTGTGGCGGGTCCTCTACAAGCGTGACAAAGTTTCAAGTCGATCAATGTTTGTAAGTGGGTGAAAATCGCGTTGATAATTTCCGTCACTTTGACAGAAAGGACACCTTCTTTGTTGTATTTGTGGCGAGGATTTTTGAAAGTAGGTATGAAATTTTTGTATTGTGGCGGGGTCTCTACAAGCGTGCAAGTTTCAAGTCGCTCCAATGTTGTTAGGTGGGTGTGGAAAAATCGCGTTGATAGTTTCCGTCACTTGTGACAGAAGATCACTTTTGTTGTATTTTGTGGCGAGGATTTTTTGAAAGTAGGTATGAAATTTTTGTATTGTGGGCGGGGTCCTCTACAAGCGTGCAACAGTTTCAGTCGATCCAATGTTTGTAGGTGGGGTTGAAAATCGCGTTGATAGATTCCGTCACTCTTGACAGAAGAAACAATTCTTTGGTGTATTTGTGGCGAGGATTTTGAAAGTAGGTATGAAATTATTGTATTGTGGCGGGTTCCTCTAACAAGCGTGCAAAGTTTCAAGTCGATCCTGTGTTTGTAAGTGGGTGGTGAAAATCGCGTTGATAGATTCCGTCACTTTGACAGAAGGAACACTTCTTTGTTGTATTTTGTGGCGAGGATTTTTTAAAGTAGGTATGAAAATTATTGTATTGTGGCGGGTACTCTACAAGCGTGCAAAGTTTCAAGTCGATCCAATATTTGTAAGTTAGTGAAAATCGCGTTGATAGATTCCGTCACTTTGACAGAAGAACACTTCTTTGTTGTATTTTGTGGCGAGGATTTTTTGAAAGTAGGTATGACATTATTGTATTGTGGCGGGTCCTCTACAAGCGTGCAAAGTTTCAAGTCGATCCAATGTTTGTATGTGGTGTGAAAATCGCGTTGATAATTTCCGTCACTTCGACAGAAGAATGTTTGTAAGTGGGTGATAAATCGAGTTGATATATTTCGTCACTTTGACAGAAGAACACTCCTTTGTGTATTTTGTGGCGAGGATTTTGAAAGTAGGTATGCAATTATTGTATTGTGGCGGGTCCTCTACAACCGTGCAAAGTTTCAAGTCGATCCAATGTTCGTAAGTGGGTGAAAATCGCGTTGATAAATTCCGTCACTTTGACAGAAGGACACTTCTTTGTTGTATTTGTGGCGAGGATTTTTGAAAGTAGGTATGAAATTATTGTATGGTGGCGGGTCGTCTACACGTATCTCGTAGACTGCGATGGCAGGACATGTTGCACGTATGGGGAATGAAAGACGTGCATGGAATCTTCTTGTAGGAAAGCCAGAGGGAAAACGCCCAGTTGGTAGACCAAGAATGAGGTGGGAAACAACATTAACTATGATTTGAGGGAAGTAGATTATACAGGGAATGATTGGAAAGCATTAGCTCAGGATAGGGATGTATGGAGAGCTTATGTCCGCGCGGCCATGAACCTACGGGTTCGATAGTGCCAGTGAGTAAGTAAGTAAGTAAGTAAGGTATGAAATTATTGTATTGTGGCGGGTCCTCTACAAGCGTGCAATAGTTTAATGTCGATCCAATGTTTGTAAGTGGGTGAAAATCGCGTTGATAGATTCCGTCACTTTGACAGAAGAACACTTCTTTGTTGTATTTTGTTGGGCGGATTTTTTAAAGTAGGTATGAAATTATTGTATTGTGGCGGGTCCTCTACAAGCGTGCAAAGTTTCAAGTCGATCCAATGTTTGTAAGTGGGTGAAAATCGCGTTGATAGATTCCGTCACTTTGACAGAAGAACACTTCTTTGTTGTATGTTGTGGCGAGGATTTTTGAAAGTAGGTATGAAATTATTGTATTGTGGCGGGTCCTCTACAAGCGTGCAAAGTTTCAAGTCGATCCAATGTTTGTAAGTGGGTGAAAATCGCGTTGATAAATTCCGTCACTTTGACAGAAGAACACTTCTTTGTTGTATTTTGTGGCGAGGATTTTTGAAAGTAGGTATGTAATTATTGTATTGTGGCGGGTCCTCTACAAGCGTGCAAAGTTTCAAGTCGATCCAATGTTTGTAAGTGGGTGAAAATCGCGTTGATAGATTCCGTCACTTTGACAGAAGAACACTTCTTTGTTGTATTTTGTGGCGAGGAGTTTTGTAAAGTAGGTATGAAATTATTGTATTGTGGCGGGTCCTTCTACAAGCGTACAAAGTTTCAAGTCGATTCCAATGTTTGTAGTTGGGTGAAAATCGCGTTTGATAGATTCCGTCTCTTTGACAGAAGAACACTTTTTTGTTGTATTTTTGCTGGCGAGGATTTTTGAAAGTAGGTATGAAATTATTGTATTGTGGCGGGTCCAATACAAGCGTGCAAAGTTTCAAGTCGATCCAATGTTTGTAAGTGGGTGAAAATCGCGTTGATAGATTCCGTCACTTTGACAGAAGAACACTTCTTTGTTGTATTTTGTGGCGAGGATTTTTGAAAGTAGGTATGAAATTATTGTATTGTGGCGGGTCCTCTACAAGCGTGACAAAGTTTCAAGTCGATCCAATGTTTGTAAGTGGGTGAAAATCGCGTTGATAGATTCCGTCACTTCTGACAGAAGAACACTTCTTTGTTGTATTTTGTGGCGAGGATTTTTGAAAGTAGGTATGAAATTTTTGTATTGTGGCGGGTCCTCTACAAGCGTGCAAAGTTTCAAGTCGATCCAATGTTTGTAAGTGGGTGAAAATCGCGTTGATAGATTCCGTCACTTTGACAGAAGAACACTTCTTTGTTGTATTTTGTGGCGAGGATTTTTTAAAGTAGGTATGCAATTATTGTATTGTGGCGGGTCCTCTACAAGCGTGCAAAGTTTCAAGTCGATCCAATGTGTGTAAGTGGGTGAAAATCGCGTTGATAGATTCCGTCACTTTGACAGAAGAACACTTCTTTGTTGTATTTTGTGGCGAGGATTTTTGAAAGTAGGTATGAAATTATTGTATTGTGGCGGGTCCTCTACAAGCGTGCAAAGTTTTAAGTCGATCCAATGTTTGTAAGTGGGTGAAAATCGCGTTGATAGATTCCGTCACTTTGACAGAAGAACACTTCTTTATTGTATTTTGTGGCGAGGATTTTTGAAAGTAGGTATGAAATTATTGTATTGTGGCGGGTCCTCTACAAGCGTGCAAAGTTTCAAGTCGATCCAATGTTTGTAAGTGGGTGAAAATCGCGTTGATAGATTCCGTCACTTTGACAGAAGAACACTTCTTTGTTGTATTTTGTGGCGAGAATTTTTTAAAGTAGGTATGAAATTATTGTATTGTGGCGGGTCCTCTACAAGCGTGCAAAGTTTCAAGTCGATCCAATGTTTGTAAGTGGGTGAAAATTCGCGTGTTGATACATTCCGTCACTTTGACAGAAGAATGTTTGTAAGTGGGTGAAAATCGAGTTGATATATTTCGTCACTTTGACAGAAGAACACTCCTTTGTTGTATTTTGTGGCGAGGATTTTGAAAGTAGGTATGAAATTATTGTATTGTGGCGGGTCCTCTACAACCGTGCAAAGTTTCAAGTCGATCCAATGTTCGTAAGTGGGTGAAAATCGCGTTGATAAATTCCGTCACTTTGACAGAAGAACACTTCTTTGTTGTATTTTGTGGCGAGGATTTTTGAAAGTAGGTATGAAATTATTGTATGGTGGCGGGTCGTCTACACGTATCTCGTAGACTGCGATGGGCAGGACATGTTGCACGTATGGGGAATGAAAGACGTGCATGGAATCTTCTTGTAGGAAAGCCAGAGGGAAAACGCCCAGTTGGTAGACCAAGAATGAGGTGGGGAGAACAACATTAACTATGATTTGAGGGAAGTAGATTATACAGGGAATGATTGGAAAGCATTAGCTCAGGATAGGGATGTATGGAGAGCTTATGTCCGCGCGGCCATGAACCTACGGGTTCGATAGTGCCAGTGAGTAAGTAAGTAAGTAAGTAAGGTATGAAATTATTGTATGGTGGCGGGTCCTCTACAAGCGTGCAAAGTTTCAAGTAGATCCAATGTTTGTATGTGGGTGAAAATCGCGTTGATAGATTCCGTCACTTTGACAGAAGAACTCTTCTTTGTTGTCTTTTGTGGCGAGGATTTTTGAAACTATGTATGTAAATTATTGGTATTGATTGTCCGCGGGTCCCTCTACCACCGTGCAAAGTTTCAATTCGATCCTGTGTTTGTAAGTGGGTGAAAATCGCGTTTCAAATTTTTCCGCCACACTTTGACAGAAGAACTCTTCTTTTTGTTTGTGTATTTTGTGGCGAGGATTTTTGAAATTAGGGGATGAAGTAAATGTGTTGTGGCGGGTCCTCTACAAGCGTGCAAAGTTGGAGAGGTCGATCCAATATTTGTAAGTAGGTGAAAATCGCGTTGATACATTCCGTCACTTTGACAGAAGAACACTTCTTTGTTGTATTTTGTGGCGAGGATTTTTGAAAGTAGGTATGAAATTATTGTATTGTGGCGGGTCCTCTACAAGCGTGCAAAGTTTCAAGTCGATCCAATGTTTGTAATTGGGTGAAAATCGCGTTGATAGATTCCGTCACTTTGACAGAAGAACACTTCTTTGTTGTATTTTGTGGCGAGGATTTTTGAAAGTAGCTATGAAATTATTGTATTGTGGCGGGTCCTCTACAAGCGTGCAAAGTTTCAAGTCGATCCAATGTTTGTAAGTGGGTGAAAATCGCGTTGATAGATTCCGTCACTTTGACAGAAGAAACACTTCTTTGTTGTATTTTTTGTCGAGGATTTTTGAAAGTAGGTATGAAATTATTGTATTGTGGAGGGTCCTCTACAAGCGTGCAAAGTTTCAAGTCGATCCAATGTTTGTAAGTGGGTGAAAATCGCGTTGATAGATTCCGTCACTTTGACAGAAGAACACTTCTTTGTTGTATTTTGTGGCGAGGATTTTGAAAGTAGGTATGAAATTATTGTATTGTGGCGGGTCCTCTACAAGGGTGCAAAGTTTCAAGTCGATCCAATGTTTTGTAAGTGGGTGAAAATCGACGTTGATATATTTCGTCACCTTGACAGAAGAACACTCCTTTGTTGTATTTTGTGGCGAGGGGTTTTGAAAGTAGGTATGAAATTATTGTATTGTGGCGGGTCCTCTACAAGCGTGCAAAGTTTCAAGTCGATCCAATGTTCGTAAGTGGGTGAAAATCGCGTTGATAAATTCCGTCACTTTGACAGAAGAACACTTCTTTGTTGTATTTTGGTGGCGAGGATTTTTGAAAGTAGGTATGAAATTATTGTATTGTGGCGGGGCCTCTACAAGCGTACAAAGTTTCAAGTCGCTCCAATGCTTGTAAGTGGGTGAAAATCGCGTTGATAGTTTCCGTCACTTTGACAGAAGATCACTTCTTTGTTGTATTTGGTGGCGAGGATTTTTGAAAGTAGGTATGAAATTTTTGTATTGTGGCGGGTCCTCTACAAGCGTGCAACGTTTCAAGTCGATCCAATGTTTGTAGGTGGGTGAAAATCGCGTTGATAGATTCCGTCACTTTGACAGAAGAACAATTTTTGTTGTATTTTGTGGCGAGGATTTTTGAAAGTAGGTATGAAATTATTGTATTGTGGCGGGTCCTCTACAAGCGTGCAAAGTTTCAAGTCGATCCAATGTTTGTAAGTGGGTGAAAATCGCGTTGATAGATTCCGTCACCTTGACAGAAGAACACTTCTTTGTTGTATTTTGTGGCGAGGATTTTTGAAAGTAGGTATGAAATTATTGTATTGTGGCGGGTCCTCTACAAGCGTGCAAAGTTTCAAGTCGATCCTGTGTTTGTAATTGGGTGAAAATCGCGTTGATAGATTCCGTCACTTTGACAGAAGAACACTTCTTTGTTGTATTTTGTGGCGAGGATTTTTTTAAAGTAGGTATGAAATTATTGTATTGTGGCGGGTCCTCTACAAGCGTGCAAAGTTTCAAGTCGATCCAATATTTGTAAGTTAGTGAAAATCGCGTTGATAGATTCCGTCACTTTGACAGAAGAACACTTCTTTGTTGTATTTTGTGGCGAGGATTTTTGAAAGTAGGTATGACATTATTGTATTGTGGCGGGTCCTCTACAAGCGTGCAAAGTTTCAAGTCGATCCAATGTTTGTATGTGGGTGAAAATCGCGTTGATAATTTCCGTCACTTCGACAGAAGAATGTTTGTAAGTGGGTGAAAATCGAGTTGATATATTTCGTCACTTTGACAGAAGAACACTCCTTTGTTGTATTTTGTGGCGAGGTATTTGAAAGTAGGTATGAAATTATTGTATTGTGGCGGGTCCTCTACAACCGTGCAAAGTTTCAAGTCGATCCAATGTTCGTAAGTGGGTGAAAATCGCGTTGATAAATTCCGTCACTTTGACAGAAGGACACTTCTTTGTTGTATTTTGTGGCGAGGATTTTTGAAAGTAGGTATGAAATTATTGTATGGTGGCGGGTCGTCTACACGTATCTCGTAGACTGCGATGGGCAGGACATGTTGCACGTATGGGGAATGAAAGACGTGCATGGAATCTTCTTGTAGGAAAGCCAGAGGGAAAACGCCCAGTTGGTAGACCAAGAATGAGGTGGGAGAACAACATTAACTATGATTTGAGGGAAGTAGATTATACAGGGAATGATTGGAAAGCATTAGCTCAGGATAGGGATGTATGGAGAGTTATGTCCGCGCGGCCATGAACCTACGGGTTCGATAGTGCCAGTGAGTAAGTAAGTAAGTAAGTAAGGTATGAAATTATTGTATGGTGGCGGGTCCTCTACAAGCGTGCAAAGTTTCAAGTAGATCCAATGTTTGTAAGTGGGTGAAAATCGCGTTGATAGATTCCGTCACTTTGACAGAAGAACTCTTCTTTGTTGTCTTTTGTGGCGAGGATTTTTGAAAATAGGTATGAAATTATTGTATTGTGGCGGGTCCTCTACAAGCGTGCAAAGTTTCAAGTCGATCCTGTGTTTGTATGTGGGTGAAAATCGCGTTGATAGATTCCGTCACTTTGACAGAAGAACACTTCTTTGTTGTATTTTGTGGCGAGGATTTTTGAAAGTAGGTATGAAATTATTGTATTGTGGCGGGTCCTCTACAAGCGTGCAAAGTTTCAAGTCGATCCAATATTTGTAAGTGGGTGAAAATCGCGTTGATACATTCCGTCACTTTGACAGAAGAACACTTCTTTGTTGTATTTTGTGGCGAGGATTTTTGAAAGTAGGTATGTAATTATAGTATTGTGGGGGGTCCTCTACAAGCGTGCAAAGTTTCAAGTCGATCCAATGTTTGTAAGTGGGTGAAAATCGCGTTGACAGATTCCGTCACTTTGACAGAAAAACACTTCTTTGTTGTATTTTGTGGCGAGGATTTTTGAAAGTAGGTATGAAATTATTGTATTGTGGCGGGTCCTCTACAAGGGTGCAAAGTTTCAAGTCGATCCAATGTTTGTAAGTGGGTGAAAATCGAGTTGATATATTTCGTCACCTTGACAGAAGAACACTCCTTTGTTGTATTTTGTGGCGAGGGTTTTGAAAGTAGGTATGAAATTATTGTATTGTGGCGGGTCCTCTACAAGCGTGCAAAGTTTCAAGTCGATCCAATGTTCGTAAGTGGGTGAAAATCGCGTTGATAAATTCCGTCACTTTGACAGAAGGACACTTCTTTGTTGTATTTTGTGGCGAGGATTTTTGAAAGTAGGTATGAAATTATTGTATTGTGGCGGGGCCTCTACAAGCGTACAAAGTTTCAAGTCGCTCCAATGCTTGTAAGTGGGTGAAAATCGCGTTGATAGTTTCCGTCACTTTGACAGAAGATCACTTCTTTGTTGTATTTGGTGGCGAGGATTTTTGAAAGTAGGTATGAAATTTTTGTATTGTGGCGGGTCCTCTACAAGCGTGCAACGTTTCAAGTCGATCCAATGTTTGTAGGTGGGTGAAAATCGCGTTGATAGATTCCGTCACTTTGACAGAAGAACACTTTTTGTTGTATTTTGTGGCGAGGATTTTGAAAGTAGGTATGAAATTATTGTATTGTGGCGGGTCCTCTACAAGCGTGCAAAGTTTCAAGTCGATCCAATGTTTGTAAGTGGGTGAAAATCGCGTTGATAGATTCCGTCACCTTGACAGAAGAACACTTCTTTGTTGTATTTTGTGGCGAGGATTTTTGAAAGTAGGTATGAAATTATTGTATTGTGGCGGTCCTCTACAAGCGTGCAAAGTTTCAAGTCGATCCTGTGTTTGTAATTGGGTGAAAATCGCGTTGATAGATTCCGTCACTTTGACAGAAGAACACTTCTTTGTTGTATTTTGTGGCGAGGATTTTTTAAAGTAGGTATGAAATTATTGTATTGTGGCGGGTACTCTACAAGCGTGCAAAGTTTCAAGTCGATCCAATATTTGTAAGTTAGTGAAAATCGCGTTGATAGATTCCGTCACTTTGACAGAAGAACACTTCTTTGTTGTATTTTGTGGCGAGGATTTTTGAAAGTAGGTATGACATTATTGTATTGTGGCGGGTCCTCTACAAGCGTGCAAAGTTTCAAGTCGATCCAATGTTTGTATGTGGGTGAAAATCGCGTTGATAATTTCCGTCACTTCGACAGAAGAATGTTTGTAAGTGGGTGAAAATCGAGTTGATATATTTCGTCACTTTGACAGAAGAACACTCCTTTGTTGTATTTTGTGGCGAGGATTTTGAAAGTAGGTATGCAATTATTGTATTGTGGCGGGTCCTCTACAACCGTGCAAAGTTTCAAGTCGATCCAATGTTCGTAAGTGGGTGAAAATCGCGTTGATAAATTCCGTCACTTTGACAGAAGGACACTTCTTTGTTGTATTTTGTGGCGAGGATTTTTGAAAGTAGGTATGAAATTATTGTATGGTGGCGGGTCGTCTACACGTATCTCGTAGACTGCGATGGGCAGGACATGTTGCACGTATGGGGAATGAAAGACGTGCATGGAATCTTCTTGTAGGAAAGCCAGAGGGAAAACGCCCAGTTGGTAGACCAAGAATGAGGTGGGAGAACAACATTAACTATGATTTGAGGGAAGTAGATTATACAGGGAATGATTGGAAAGCATTAGCTCAGGATAGGGATGTATGGAGAGCTTATGTCCGCGCGGCCATGAACCTACGGTTCGATAGTGCCAGTGAGTAAGTAAGTAAGTAAGTAAGGTATGAAATTATTGTATGGTGGCGGGTCCTCTACAAGCGTGCAAAGTTTCAAGTAGATCCAATGTTTGTAAGTGGGTGAAAATCGCGTTGATAGATTCCGTCACTTTGACAGAAGAACTCTTCTTTGTTGTCTTTTGTGGCGAGGATTTTTGAAAATAGGTATGAAATTATTGTATTGTGGCGGGTCCTCTACAAGCGTGCAAAGTTTCAAGTCGATCCTGTGTTTGTAATTGGGTGATGAAATCGCGTTGATAGATTCCGTCACTTTGACAGAAGAACACTTCTTTGTTGTATTTTGTGGCGAGGATTTTTGAAAGTAGGTATGAAATTATTGTATTGTGGCGGGTCCTCTACAAGCGTGCAAAGTTTCAAGTCGATCCAATATTTGTAAGTGGGTGAAAATCGCGTTGATACATTCCGTCACTTTGACAGAAGAACACTTCTTTGTTGTATTTTGTGGCGAGGATTTTTGAAAGTAGGTATGTAATTATAGTATTGTGGGGGGTCCTCTACAAGCGTGCAAAGTTTCAAGTCGATCCAATGTTTGTAAGTGGGTGAAAATCGCGTTGACAGATTCCGTCACTTTGACAGAAAAAACACTTCTTTGTTGTATTTTGTGGCGAGGATTTTTGAAAGTAGGTATGAAATTATTGTATTGTGGCGGGTCCTCTACAAGGGTGCAAAGTTTCAAGTCGATCCAATGTTTGTAAGTGGGTGAAAATCGAGTTGATATATTTCGTCACCTTGACAGAAGAACACTCCTTTGTTGTATTTTGTGGCGAGGGTTTTGAAAGTAGGTATGAAATTATTGTATTGTGGCGGGTCCTCTACAAGCGTGCAAAGTTTCAAGTCGATCCAATGTTTGTAAGTGGGTGAAAATCGCGTTGATAAATTCCGTCACTTTGACAGAAGAACACTTCTTTGTTGTATTTTGTGGCGAGGTATTTTGAAAGTAGGTATGAAATTATTGTATTGTGGCGGGGCCTCTACAAGCGTACAAAGTTTCAAGTCGCTCCAATGCTTGTAAGTGGGTGTGAAAATTCGCGTTGATAGTTTCCGTCACTTTGACAGAAGATCACTTCTTTGTTGTATTTGGTGGCGAGGATTTTTGAAAGTAGGTATGAAATTTTTGTATTGTGGCGGGTCCTCTACAAGCGTGCAACGTTTCAAGTCGATCCAATGTTTGTAGTGTGGGTGAAAATCGCGTTGATAGATTCCGTCACTTTGACAGAAGAACAATTTTTGTTGTATTTTGTGGCGAGGATTTTTGAAAGTAGGTATGAAATTATTGTATTGTGGCGGGTCCTCTACAAGCGTGCAAAGTTTCAAGTCGATCCAATGTTTGTAAGTGGGTGAAAATCGCGTTGATAGATTCCGTCACCTTGACAGAAGAACACTTCTTTGTTGTATTTTGTGGCGAGGATTTTTGAAAGTAGGTATGAAATTATTGTATTGTGGCGGGTCCTCTACAAGCGTGCAAAGTTTCAAGTCGATCCTGTGTTTGTAATTGGGTGAAAATCGCGTTGATAGATTCCGTCACTTTGACAGAAGAACACTTCTTTGTTGTATTTTGTGGCGAGGATTTTTTAAAGTAGGTATGAAATTATTGTATTGTGGCGGGTACTCTACAAGCGTGCAAAGTTTCAAGTCGATCCAATATTTGTAAGTTAGTGAAAATCGCGTTGATAGATTCCGTCACTTTGACAGAAGAACACTTCTTTGTTGTATTTTGTGGCGAGGATTTTTGAAAGTAGGTATGACATTATTGTATTGTGGCGGGTCCTCTACAAGCGTGCAAAGTTTCAAGTCGATCCAATGTTTGTATGTGGGTGAAAATCGCGTTGATAATTTCCGTCACTTCGACAGAAGAATGTTTGTAAGTGGGTGAAAATCGAGTTGATATATTTCGTCACTTTGACAGAAGAACACTCCTTTGTTGTATTTTGTGGCGAGGATTTTGAAAGTAGGTATGCAATTATTGTATTGTGGCGGGTCCTCTACAACCGTGCAAAGTTTCAAGTCGATCCAATGTTCGTAAGTGGGTGAAAATCGCGTTGATAAATTCCGTCACTTTGACAGAAGAACACTTCTTTGTTGTATTTTGTGGCGAGGATTTTTGAAAGTAGGTATGAAATTATTGTATTGTGGCGGGTCGTCTACACGTTATCTCGTTAGACTGCGATGGGCAGGACATGTTGCACGTATGGGGAATGAAAGACGTGCATGGAATCTTCTTGTAGGAAAGCCAGAGGGAAAACGCCCAGTTGGTAGACCAAGAATGAGGTGGGAGAACAACATTAACTATGATTTGAGGGAAGTAGATTATACAGGGAATGATTGGAAAGCATTAGCTCAGGATAGGGATGTATGGAGAGCTTATGTCCGCGCGGCCATGAACCTACGGGTTCGATAGTGCCAGTGAGTAAGTAAGTAAGTAAGTAAGGTATGAAATTATTGTATGGTGGCGGGTCCTCTACAAGCGTGCAAAGTTTCAAGTAGATCCAATGTTTGTATGTGGGTGAAAATCGCGTTGATAGATTCCGTCACTTTGACAGAAGAACTCTTCTTTGTTGTCTTTTGTGGCGAGGATTTTTGAAAATAGGTATGAAATTATTGTATTGTGGCGGGTCCTCTACAAGCGTGCAAAGTTTCAAGTCGATCCTGTGTTTGTAATTGGGTGAAAATCGCGTTGATAGATTCCGTCACTTTGACAGAAGAACACTTCTTTGTTGTATTTTGTGGCGAGGATTTTTGAAAGTAGGTATGAAATTATTGTATTGTGGCGGGTCCTCTACAAGCGTGCAAAGTTTCAAGTCGATCCAATATTTGTAAGTGGGTGAAAATCGCGTTGATACATTCCGTCACTTTGACAGAAGAACACTTCTTTGTTGTATTTTGTGGCGAGGATTTTTGAAAGTAGGTATGAAATTATTGTATTGTGGCGGGTCCTCTACAAGCGTGCAAAGTTTCAAGTCGATCCAATGTTTGTAAGTGGGTGAAAATCGCGTTGATAGATTCCGTCACTTTGACAGAAGAACACTTCTTTTTTGTATTTTGTGGCGAGGATTTTTGAAAGTAGCTATGAAATTATTGTATTGTGGCGGGTCCTCTACAAGCGTGCAAAGTTTCAAGTCGATCCAATGTTTGTAAGTGGGTGAAAATCGCGTTGATAGATTCCGTCACTTTGACAGAAGAACACTTCTTTGTTGTATTTTGTGGCGAGGATTTTGAAAGTAGGTATGAAATTATTGTATTGTGGCGGGTCCTCTACAAGCGTGCAAAGTTTCAAGTCGATCCAATGTTTGTAAGTGGGTGAAAATCGCGTTGATAGATTCCGTCACTTTGACAAGAACACTTCTTTGTTGTATTTTGTGGCGAGGATTTTTGAAAGTAGGTATGAAATTATTGTATTGTGGCGGGTCCTCTACAAGCGTGCAAAGTTTCAAGTCGATCCAATGTTTGTAAGTGGGTGAAAATCGCGTTGATAAATTCCGTCACTTTGACAGAAGAACACTTCTTTGTTGTATTTTGTGGCGAGGGTTTTTGAAAGTAGGTATGAAATTATTGTATTGTGGCGGGGCCTCTACAAGGCGTACAAAGTTTCAAGTCGCTTCCAATGCTTGTAAGTGGGTGAAAATCGCGTTGATAGTTTCCGTCACTTTGACAGAAGATCACTTCTTTGTTGTATTTGGTGGCGAGGATTTTTGAAGTAGGTATGAATTATTGTATTGTGGCGGGTCCTCTACAAGCGTGCAACGTTTCAAGTCGATCCAATGTTTGTAGGTGGGTTGAAAATCGCGTTGATAGATTCCGTCACTTTGACAGAAGAACAATTTTTGTTGTATTTTGTGGCGAGGATTTTGAAAGTAGGTATGAAATTATTGTATTGTGGCGGGTCCTCTACAAGCGTGCAAAGTTTCAAGTCGATCCAATGTTTGTAAGTGGGTGAAAATCGCGTTGATAGATTCCGTCACCTTGACAGAAGAACACTTCTTTGTTGTATTTTGTGGCGAGGATTTTTGAAAGTAGGTATGAAATTATTGTATTGTGGCGGGTCCTCTACAAGCGTGCAAAGTTTCAAGTCGATCCAATGTTTGTAATTGGGTGAAAATCGCGTTGATAGATTCCGTCACTTTGACAGAAGAACACTTCTTTGTTGTATTTTGTGGCGAGGAATTTTTTAAAGTAGGTATGAAATTATTGTATTGTGGCGGGTACTCTACAAGCGTGCAAAGTTTCAAGTCGATCCAATTTTGTAAGTTAGTGAAAATCGCGTTGATAGATTCCGTCACTTTGACAGAAGACATACTTCCTTTGTTTGTATTTTGTGGCGAGGATTTTGAAAGTAGGTTATGACATTATTGTATTGTGGCGGGTTCCTCTACAAGCGTGCAAAGTTTCAAGTCGATCCAATGTTTGTATGTGGGTGAAAATCGCGTTGATAATTTTCCCGTCACTTCGACAGAAGAATGTTTGTAAGTGGGTGAAAATCGAGTTGATAGATTTCGTCACTTTGACAGAAGAACACTCCTTTGTTGTATTTTGGTGGCGAGGATTTTGAAAGTAGGTATGCAATTATTGTATTGTGGCGGGTCCTCTACAACCGGTGCAAAGTTTCAAGTCGATCCAATATTCGTAAGTGGGTGTAAATCGCGTTGATAAATTCCGTCACTTTGACAGAAGGACACTTCTTTGTTGTATTTTGTGGCGAGGATTTTTGAAAGTAGGTATGAAATTATTGTATGGTGGCGGGTCGTCTACACGTATCTCGTAGACTGCGATGGGCAGGACATGTTGCACGTATGGGGAATGAAAGACGTGCATGGAATCTTCTTGTAGGAAAGCCAGAGGGAAAAACGCCCAGTTGGTAGACCAAGAATGAGGTGGGAGAACAACATTAACTATGATTTGAGGGAAGTAGATTATACAGGGAATGATTGGAAAGCATTAGCTCAGGATAGGGATGTATGGAGAGCTTATGTCCGCGCGGCCATGAACCTACGGGTTCGATAGTGCCAGTGAGTAAGTAAGTAGTAGTAAGTAAGGTATGAAATTATTGTATGGTGGCGGGTCCTCTACAAGCGTGCAAAGTTTCAAGTAGATCCATTGTTTGTATGGTGGGTGAAAATCGCGTTGATAGATTCCGTCACTTTGACAGAAGAACTCTTCTTTGTTGTCTTTTGTTGGCGAGGATTTTGAAAATAGGTATGAAATTATTGTATTGTGGCGGGTCCTCTACAAGCGTGCAAAGTTTCAAGTCGATCCTGTGTTTGTAATTGGGTGAAAATCGCGTTGATAGATTCCGTCACTTTGACAGAAGAACACTTCTTTGTTGTATTTTGTGGCGAGGATTTTTGAGTGTAGGTATGAAATTATTGTATTGTGACGGTTCCTCTACAAGCGTGCAAAGTTTCAAGTCGATCCAATGTTCGTAAGTGAGTGAACATCGCGTTTATAGATTTCGTCACTTTGACAGAAGAACACTTCTTTGTTGTATTTTGTGGCGAGGATTTTTGAAAGTAGGTATGTAATTATAGTATTGTGGGGGGTCCTCTACAAGCGTGCAAAGTTTCAAAGTCGATCCAATTGTTTGTAAGTGGGTGAAAATCGCGTTGACAGATTCCGTCACTTTGACAGACAAAACACTTCTTTGTTGTATTTTGGCGCGAGGGTTTTGAAAGTAGGTATGAAATTATTGTATTGTGGCGGGTCCTCTACAAGCGTGCAAAGTTTCAAGTCGATCCAATGTTCGTAAGTGGGTGAAAATCGCGTTGATAAATTCCGTCACTTTGACAGAAGGACACTTCTTTGTTGTATTTTGTGGCGAGGATTTTGAAAGTAGGTATGAAATTATTGTATTGTGGCGGGGCCTCTACAAGCGTACAAAGTTTCAAGTCGCTCCAATGCTTGTAAGTGGGTGAAAATCGCGTTGATAGTTTCCGTCACTTTGACAGAAGATCACTTCTTTGTTGTATTTGGTGGCGAGGATTTTTGAAAGTAGGTATGAAATTTTTGTATTGTGGCGGGTCCTCTACAAGCGTGCAACGTTTCAAGTCGATCCAATGTTTGTAAGTGGGTGAAAATCGCGTTGATAGATTTCCGTCACTTTGACAGAAGAACAATTTTTGTTGTATTTGTTGGCGAGGATTTTTGAAAGTAGGTATGAAATTATTGTATTGTGGCGGGTCCTCTACAAGCGTGCAAAGTTTCAAGTCGATCCAATGTTTGTAAGTGGGTGAAAATCGCGTTGATAGATTCCGTCACCTTGACAGAAGAACACTTCTTTGTTGTATTTTGTGGCGAGGATTTTTGAAAGTAGGTATGAAATTATTGTATTGTGGCGGGTCCTCTACAAGCGTGCAAAGTTTCAAGTCGATCCTGTGTTTGTAATTGGGTGAAAAATCGCGTTGATAGATTCCGTCACTTTGACAGAAGAACACTTCTTTGTTGTATTTTGTGGCGAGGATTTTTTTAAAGTAGGTATGAAATTATTGTATTGTGGCGGGTACTCTACAAGCGTGCAAAGTTTCAAGTCGATCCAATATTTGTAAGTTAGTGTAAAATCGCGTTGATAGATTCCGTCACTTTGACAGAAGAACACTTCTTTGTTGTATTTTGTGGCGAGGATTTTGAAAGTAGGTATGACATTATTGTATTGTGGCGGGTCCTCTACAAGCGTGCAAAGTTTCAAGTCGATCCAATGTTTGTATGTGGGTGGAAAATCGCGTTGATAATTTCCGTCACTTCGACAGAAGAATGTTTGTAAGTGGGTGAAAATCGAGTTGATTATATTTCGTCACTTTGACAGAAGAACACTCCTTTGTTGTATTTTGTGGCGAGGGATTTTGAAAGTAGGTATGCAATTATTGTATTGTGGGCGGGTCCTCTACAACCGTGCAAAGTTTTCAAGTCGATCCAATGTTCGTAAGTGGGTGAAAATCGCGTTGATAAATTCCGTCACTTTGACAGAAGGACACTTCTTTGTTGTATTTTGTGGCGAGGATTTTTGAAAGTAGGTATGAAATTATTGTATGGTGGCGGGTCGTCTACACGTATCTCGTAGACTGCGATGGGCAGGACATGTTGCACGTATGGGGAATGAAAGACGTGCATGGAATCTTCTTGTAGGAAAGCCAGAGGGAAAACGCCCAGTTGGTAGACCAAGAATGAGGTGGGAGAACAACATTAACTATGATTTGAGGGAAGTAGATTATACAGGGAATGATTGGAAAGCATTAGCTCAGGATAGGGATGTATGGAGAGCTTATGTCCGCGCGGCCATGAACCCTACGGGTTCGATAGTGCCAGTGAGTAAGTAAGTAAGTAAGTATGGTATGAAAATTATTGTATGGTGGCGGGTCCTCTACAAGCGTGCAAAGTTTCAAGTAGATCCAAATGTTTGTATGGGGTGAAAATCGCGTTGATAGATTCCGTCACTTTGACAGAAAGAACTCTTCTTTGTTGTCTTTTGTGGCGAGGATTTTTTGAAAATAGGTATGAAATTATTGTATTGTGGCGGAGTCCTCTACAAGCTTGCAAAGTTTCAAAGTCGATCCTTGTTGTTTGTAATTGGGTGAAAAATCGCGTTGATAGATTCCGTCACTTTGACAGAAGAACACTTCTTTGTTGTATTTGGAGGCGAGGATTTTTGAAGTAGGTATGAAATTATTGTATTGTGGCGGGTCCTCTACAAGCGTGCAAAGTTTCAAGTCGATCCAATATTTGTAAGTAGTGAAAATCGCGTTGATACATTCCGTCACTTTGACAGAAGAAACACTTTCTTTGTTGTATTTTGTGGCGAGGATTTTTTAAAGTAGGTATGAAATTATTGTATTGTGGCGGGTCCTCTACAAGCGTGCAAATTTTCAAGTAGATCCAATGTTTGTATGTTGGGTGAAAATCGCGTTGATAGATTCCGTCACTTTGAACAGAAGAACTCTCTTTTGTTGTATTGGGTGGGGCGAGATTTTTTTAAAGTAAGTTATGAAATTATTGTGTTGTGGCGGGTCCTCTACAAGCGTGCACAAGTTTCAAGTCGATCCAATGTTTGTTGTGGAGTGAAAATCGCGTTGATAATTTCCGTCACTTCTACAGAAGAACACTTCTTTGTTTGTAGTTTGTGGCGAGGATTTTTGAAAGTAGGTAGGAAAATTATTGTATTGTTGCGGGGTCCTCTACCAGCGTACAAAGTTTTAAAGTCTATCCAATGTTTGTAAATTCATTAAAATCGCTTTTATTATATTCCGTCACTTGGACAAAAGACCCCTTCTTTTGGTTGTATTTTGGTGTCAAAGGATTTTTGAGTGTAGGTATGAAATTATTGTATTTGTGGCGGGTCCTCTACAAGCGTGCAAAGTTTCAAGTCGATCCAATGTATGTAAGTAGGTGTGAAAATCGCGTTGATAGATTCCGTCACTTTGACAGAAGAACACTTCTTTTTGTATTTTGTTTGGCGAGGATTTTTGAAAGTAGCTAATGAAATTATATGTATTGTGGTGGGGTCCTCTACAAGCATTGCAAAGATTCAAGTCGATCCAAAGTTTGTAAGGGTGGTGGAAAAATCGCGTTGATAGATTCCGTCACTTTGACAGAAGAACACTTCTTGATTGTATTTTGTGTCGAGGATTTTCAAAGTAGGTATGAAATTATTGTATTGTGGAGGGTCCTCTACAAGCGTACAAAGTTTCAAGTCGATCCAATGTTTGTAAGTGGGTGAAAATTGAGTTGATAGATTTTGTCACTTTGACAGGAGAACACTTTTTTGTTGTATTTTGTGGCGAGGATTTTTGAAAGTAGGTATGAAATTATTGTATTGTCGCGGGTCCTCTACAAGCGTGCAAAGTTTCAAGTCGATCCAATGTTCGTAAGTGGGTGAAAATCGCGTTGATAGATTCCGTCACTTTGACAGAAGAACACTTCTTTGTTGTATTTTGTGGCGAGGGTTTTTGAAAGTAGGTATGAAATTATTGTATTGTGGCGGGGCCTCTACAAGCGTACAAAGTTTCAAGTCGCTCCAATGCTTGTAAGTGGGTGAAAATCGCGTTGATAGATTCCGTCACTTTGACAGAAGAACACTTCTTTGTTGTATTTGGTGGCGAGGATTTTTGAAAGTAGGTATGAAATTATTGTATTGTGGCGGGTCCTCTACAAGCGTGCAACGTTTCAAGTCGATCCAATGTTTGTAGGTGGGTGAAAATCGCGTTGATAGATTCCGTCACTTTGACAGAAGAACACTTTTTGTTGTATTTTGTGGCGAGGATTTTTGAAAGTAGGTATGAAATTATTGTATTGTGGCGGGTCCTCTACAAGCGTGCAAAGTTTCAAGTCGATCCAATGTTTGTAAGTGGGTGAAAATCGCGTTGATAGATTCCGTCACCTTGAACAGAAGAACACTTCTTTGTTGTAATTTTGTGGCGAGGATTTTTGAAATGTAGGTATGAAAATTATTGTATTGTGGCGGGTCCCTCTACAAGCGTGCAAAGTTTCAAGTCGATCCTGTGTTTGTAATTGGGTGGAAAATCGCGTTGATAGATTCCGTCACTTTGACAGAAGAACACTTCTTTGTTGTATTTTGTGGCGAGGATTTTTTAAAGTAGGTATGAAATTATTGTATTGTGGCGGGTACTCTACAAGCGTGCAAAGTTTTCAAGTCGATCCAATATTTGTAAGTTAGTGAAAATCGCGTTGATAGATTCCGTCACTTTGACAGAAGAACACTTCTTTGTTGTATTTTGTGGCGAGGATTTTTGAAAGTAGGTATGACATTATTGTATTGTGGCGGGTCCTCTACAAGCGTGCAAAGTTTCAAGTCGATCCAATGTTTGTATGTGGGTTGAAAATCGCGTTGATAATTTTTCCGTCACTTCGACAGAAGAATGTTTGTAAGTGGGTGAAAATCGAGTTGATAGATTTCGTCACTTTGACAGAAGAACACTCCTTTGTTGTATTTTGTGGCGAGGATTTTGAAAGTAGGTATGAAATTATTGTATTGTGGCGGGTCCTCTACAACCGTGCAAAGGTTTCAAGTCGATCCAATATTCGTAAGTGGGTGAAAATCGCGTTGATAAATTCCGTCACTTTGACAGAAGGACACTTCTTTGTTGTATTTTGTTGGCGAGGAATTTTTGAAAGTAGGTATGAAATTATTGTATGGTGGCGGGTCGTCTACACGTATCTCGTAGACTGCGATGGGCAGGACATGGTTGCACGTATGGGGAATGAAAGACGTGCATGGAATCTTCTTGTAGGAAAGCCAGAGGGAAAAACGCCCAGTTGGTAGACCAAGAATGAGGTGGGAGAAGGAGAACAACATTAAATTATGATTTGAGGGAAGTAGATTATACAGGGAATGATTGGAAAGCATTAGCTCAGGATAGGGATGTATGGAGAGCTTATGTCCGCGCGGCCATGAACCTACGGGTTCGATAGTGCCAGTGAGTAAGTAAGTAAGTAAGTAAGGTATGAAATTATTGTATGGTGGCGGGTCCTCTACAAGCGTGCAAAGTTTCAAGTAGATTCCATTGTTTGTTATGTGGGTGAAATCGCGTTGATAGATTCCGTCACTTTGACAGAAGAACTCTTCTTTGTTGTCTTTTGTGGCGAGGATTTTGAAAATAGGTATGAAATTATTGTATTGTGGCGGGGGTCCTCTACAAGCGTGCAAAGTTTCAAGTCGATCCTGTGTTTGTAATTGGGTGAAAATCGCGTTGATAGATTCCGTCACTTTGACAGAAGAACACTTCTTTGTTGTATTTTGTGGCGAGGATTTTTGAGTAAGTAGGTATGAAATTATTGTATTGTGACGGTTCCTCTACAAGCGTGCAAAGTTTCAAGTCGATCCAATGTTCGTAAGTGAGTGAACATCGCGTTTTATAGATTTCGTCACTTTGACAGAAGAACACTTCTTTGTTGTATTTTGTGGCGAGGATTTTTGAAAGTAGGTATGTAATTATAGTATTGTGGGGGGTCCTCTACAAGCGTGCAAAGTTTCAAGTCGATCCAATGTTGTTAAGTGGGTGAAAATCGCGTTGACAGATTCCGTCACTTTGACAGAAAAACACTTCTTTGTTGTATTTGTGGCGCGAGGGTTTTGAAAGTAGGTATGAAATTATTGTATTGTGGCGGGTCCTCTAACAAGCGTGCAAAGTTTCAAGGTGATCCAATGTTCGTAAGTGGGTGAAAATCGCGTTGATAATTTCCGTCACTTTGACGAGAAGGACACTTCTTTGTTGTATTTTGTGGCGAGGATTTTGAAAGTAGGTATGAAATTATTGTATTGTGGCGGGGGCCTCTACAAGCGTACAAAGTTTCAAGTCGCTCCAATGCTTGTAAGTGGGTGAAAATCGCGTTGATATATTCCGTCACTTTGACAGAAATTCACTTCTTTGTTGTATTTGGTGGCGAGGATTTTTGAAAGTAGGTATGAAATTTTTGTATTGTGGCGGGTCCTCTACAAGCGTGCAACGTTTCAAGTCGATCCAATGTTTGTAGGTGGGGGGAAAATCGCGTTGATAGATTTCCGTCACTTTGACAGAAGAACAATTTTTGTTGTATTTTGTGGCGAGGATTTTTGAAAGTAGGTATGAAATTATTGTATTGTGGCGGGGTCCTCTACAAGCGTGCAAAGTTTCAAGTCGATCCAATGTTTGTAAAGTGGGTGAAAATCGCGTTGATAGATTCCGTCACCTTGACAGAAGAAACACTTCTTTGTTGTATTTTGTGGCGAGGATTTTTGAAAGTAGGTATGAAATTATTGTATTGTGGCGGGGTCCTCTAACAAGCGTGCCAAAGTTTCAAGTCGATCCTGTGTTGGTAATGTGGGTTGAAAATCGCGTTGATAGATTCCGTCACTTTGACAGAAGAACACTTCTTTGTTGTATTTTGTGGCGAGGATTTTTTAAAGTAGGTATGAAATTATTGTATTGTGGCGGGTACTCTACAAGCGTGCAAAGTTTCAAGTCGATCCAATATTTGTACGTTAGTGAAAATCGCGTTGATAGATTCCGTCACTTTGACAGAAGAACACTTCTTTGTTGTATTTTGTGGCGAGGATTTTTTGAAAGTAGGTATGACATTATTGTATTGTGGCGGGTCCTCTACAAGCGTGCAAAGTTTCAAGTCGATCCAATGTTTGTATGTGGGTGAAAATCGCGTTGATAATTTCCGTCACTTCGACAGAAGAATGTTTGTAAGTGGGTGAAAATCGAGTTGATATATTTTCGTCACTTTGACAGAAGAACACATCCTTTGTTGTATTTTGTGGCGAGGATTTTGAAAGTAGGTATGCAATTATTGTATTGTGGCGGGTCCTCTACAACCGTGCAAAGTTTCAAGTCGATCCAATGTTTCGTAAGTGGGTGAAAATCGCGTTGATAAATTCCGTCACTTTGACAGAAGGACACTTCTTTGTTGGATTTTGTGGCGAGGATTTTTGAAAGTAGTTATGAAATTAATTGTATGGTGGCGGGTCGTCTACACGTATCTCGTAGACTGCGAGGGGCAGGAACATGTTGCACGTATGGGGAATGAAAGACGTGCATGGAATCTTCTTGTAGGAAAGCCAGAGGGAAAACGCCCAGTTGGTAGACAAGAATGAGGTGGGAGAAACAACATTAACTATGATTTGAGGGAAGTAGATTTAAAACGGAATGATTGGAAAGCATTAGCTCAGGATAGGGATGTATTGGAGAGCTTATGTCCGCGCGGCCATGAACCTACGGGTTCGATAGTGCCAGTGAGTAAGTAAGTAAGTAAGTAAGGTATGAAATTATTGTATGGTGGCGGGTCCTCTACAAGCGTGTACAAAGTTTCAAGTAGATCCAATGTTTGTATGTGGGTGAAAATCGCGTTGATAGATTTTCCGTCACTTTGACAGAAGAACTCTTCTTTGTTGTCTTTTGTGGCGAGGATTTTTGAAAAATAGGTATGAAATTATTGTATTGTGGCGGGTCCTCTACAAGCGTGCAAAGTTTCAAGTCGATCCTGTGTTTGTAATTGGGTGCGAAAATCGCGTTGATAGATTCCGTCACTTTGACAGAAGAACACTTCTTTGTTGTATTTTGTGGCGAGGATTTTTGAAAGTAGGTATGAAATTATTGTATTGTGGCGGGTCCTCTACAAGCGTGCAAAGTTTCAAGTCGATCCAATATTTGTAAGTGGGTGAAAATCGCGTTGATACATTCCGTCACTTTGACAGAAGAACACTTCTTTGTTGTATTTTGTGGCGAGGATTTTTGAAAGTAGGTATGAAATTATTGTATTGTGGCGGGTCCTCTACAAGCGTGCAAAGTTTCAAGTCGATCCAATGTTTGTAAGTGGGTGAAAATCGCGTTGACAGATTCCGTCACTTTGACAGAAAAACACTTCTTTGTTGTATTTTGTGGCGAGGATTTTTGAAAGTAGGTATGAAATTATTGTATTGTGGCGGGTCCTCTACAAGCGTGCAAAGTTTCAAGTCGATCCAATTGTTTGTAAGTGGGTGAAAATCGAGTTGATAGATTTCGTCACACTTGACAGAAGAACACTCCTTTTTTGTATTTTTGTGGCGAGGGGTTTTGAAAGTAGGTATGAAATTATTGTATTGTGGGCGGGTCCTCTACAAGCGTGCAAAGTTTCAAGTCGATCCAATGTTTGTAAGTGGGTGAAAATCGCGTTGATAAATTCCGTCACTTTGACAGAAGGACACTTCTTTGTTGTATTTTGTGGCGAGGATTTTTGAAAGTAGGTATGAAATTATTGTATTGTGGCGGGGGCCTCTAAAAGGTACAAAGTTTCAAGTCGCTCCAATGCTTGTAAGTGGGTGAAAATCGCGTTGATAGTTTCCGTCACTTTGACAGAAGATCACTTCTTTGTTGTATTTGGTGGCGAGGATTTTTGAAAGTAGGTATGAAATTTTTGTATTGTGGCGGGGGTCCTCTACAAGCGTGCAACGTTTCAAAGTCGATCCAATGTTTGTAGGTGGGTGAAAATCGCGTTGATAGATTCCGTCACTTTGACAGAAGAACAATTTTTGTTGTATTTTGTGGCGAGGATTTTTGAAAGTAGGTATGAAATTATTGTATTGTGGCGGGTCCTCTACAAGCGTGCAAAGTTTCAAGTCGATCCAATGTTTGTAAGTGGGTGAAAATCGCGTTGATAGATTCCGTCACCTTGACAGAAGAACACTTCTTTGTTGTATTTTGTGGCGAGGATTTTTGAAAGTAGGTATGAAATTATTGTATTGTGGCGGGTCCTCTACAAGCGTGCAAAGTTTCAAGTCGATCCTGTGTTTCGTAATTGGGTGATGAAATCGCGTTGATAGATTCCGTCACTTTGACAGAAGAACACTTCTTTGTTGTATTTTGTGGCGAGGATTTTTTAAAGTAGGTATGAAATTATTGTATTGTGGCGGGTACTCTACAAGCGTGCAAAGTTTCAAGTCGATCCAATATTTGTAAGTTAGTGAAAATCGCGTTGATAGATTCCGTCACTTTGACAGAAGAACACTTCTTTGTTGTATTTTGTGGCGAGGATTTTTGAAAGTAGGTATGACATTATTGTTGTAATTGTGGCGGGTCCTCTACAAGCGTGCAAAGTTTCAAGTCGATCCAATGTTTGTATGTGGGGGTGAAAATCGCGTTGATAATTTCCGTCACTTCGACAGAAGAATGTTTGTAAGTGGGTGAAAATCGAGTTGATATATTTCGTCACTTTGACAGAAGAACACTCCTTTGTTGTATTTGTGGCGAGGATTTTGAAAGTAGGTATGAAATTATTGTATTGTGGCGGGTCCTCTACAACCGTGCAAAGTTTCAAGTCGATCCAATGTTCGTAAGTGGGTGAAAATCGCGTTGATAAATTCCGTCACTTTGACAGAAGAACACTTCTTTGTTGTATTTTGTGGCGAGGATTTTTGAAAGTAGGTATGAAATTATTGTATGGTGGCGGGTCGTCTACACGTATCTCGTAGACTGCGATGGGCAAGGACATGTTGCACGTATGGGGAATGAAAGACGTGCATGGAATCTTCTTGTAGGAAAGCCAGAGGGAAAACGCCCAGTTGGTAGACCAAGAATGAGGTGGGGAGAACAACATTAACTATGATTTGAGGGAAGTAGATTATACAGGGAATGATTGGAAAGCATTAGCTCAGGATAGGGATGTATGGAGAGCTTATGTCCGCGCGGCCATGAACCTACGGGTTCGATAGTGCCAGTGAGTAAGTAAGTAAGTAAGTAAGGTATGAAATTATTGTATGGTGGCGGGTCCTCTACAAGCGTGCAAAGTTTCAAGTAGATCCAATGTTTGTAAGTGGGTGAAAATCGCGTTGATAGATTCCGTCACTTTGACAGAAGAACTCTTCTTTGTTGTCTTTTGTGGCGAGGATTTTTGAAAATAGGTATGAAATTATTGTATTGTGGCGGGTCCTCTACAAGCGTGCAAAGTTTCAAGTCGATCCAATGTTTGTAATTGTGTGAAAATCGCGTTGATAGATTCCGTCACTTTGACAGAAGAACACTTCTTTGTTGTATTTTGTGGCGAGGATTTTTGAAAGTAGGTATGAAATTATTGTATTGTGGCGGGTCCTCTACAAGCGTGCAAAGTTTCAAGTCGATCCAATATTTGTAAGTGGGTGAAAATCGCGTTGATATATTCCGTCACTTTGACAGAAGACACTTCTTTGTTGTATTTTGTGGCGAGGATTTTTGAAAGTAGGTATGAAATTATTGTATTGTGGCGGGTCCTCTACAAGCGTGCAAAGTTTCAAGTCGATCCAATGTTTGTATGTGGGTGAAAATCGCGTTGATAGATTCCGTCACTTTGACAGAAGAACACTTCTTTGTTCTATTTTGTGGCGAGGATTTTTGAAAGTAGGTATGAAATTATTGTATTGTGGCGGGTCCTCTACAAGCGTGCAAAGTTTCAAGTCGATCCAATGTTTGTAAGTGGGTGAAAATCGCGTTGATAGATTCCGTCACTTTGACAGAAGAACACTTCTTTGTTGTATTTTGTGTCGAGGATTTTTGAAAGTAGGTATGAAATTATTGTATTGTGGCGGGTCTTCTACAAGCATGCAAAGTTTCAAGTCGATCCAATGTTTGTAAGTGGGTGAAAATCGCGTTGATAGATTCCGTCACTTTGACAGAAGAACACTTCTTTGTTGTATTTTGTGTGGAGGATTTTTGAAAGTAGGTATGAACTTTTTGTATGGTGGCGGGTCCTCTACAAGCGTGCAAAGTTTCAAGTCGATCCAATGTTTGTAAGTGGGTGAAAATCGCGTTGATAAATTCCGTCACTTTGACAGAAGATCACTTCTTTATTGTATTTGGTGGCGAGGATTTTTTAAAGTAAGTATGAAATTATTGTTTTGTGGCGGGTCCTCTACAAGCGTGCAAAGTTTCAAGTAGATCCAATGTTTGTAAGTGGGTGAAAATCGCGTTGATAAATTCCGTCACTTTGACAGAAGAACTCTTCTTTGTTGTATTTTCTGGCGAGGATTTTTTAAAGTAAGTATGACATTATTGTATTGTGGCGGGTCCTCTACAAGCGTGCAAAGTTTCAAGTCGATCCAATGTTTGTATGTGGGTGTGAAAAATCGCGTTGATAATTTCCGTCACTTCGACAGAAGAATGTTGTAAGTGGGTGAAAATCGAGTTGATATATTTCGTCACTTTGACAGAAGAACACTCCTTTGTTGTATTTTGTGGCGAGGATTTTGAAAGTAGGTATGAACTTTTTGTATGGTGGCGGGTCCTCTACAAGCGTGCAAAGTTTCAAGTCGATCCAATGTTTGTAAGTGGGTGAAAATCGCGTTGATAAATTCCGTCACTTTGACAGAAGAACACTTCTTTGTTGTATTTGGTGGCGAGGAGCTTTTTTTAGTAGGTATGTAAATTATTGTATTGTGGCGGGTCCTCTACAAGCGTGCAACGTTTCAAGTCGATCCAATGTTTGTAAAAGTGGTGGGTGAAAATCGCGTGTGATAGATTCCGTCACTTTGACAGAAGCAAACATTCTTTGTTGTATTTTGTGGCAGAGGATTTTGAAAGTAGGTATGAAATTATTTTATTGTGGCGGGTCCTCTACAACCGTGCAAAGTTTCAAATCGATCCAATGTTTGTAAGTGGTGATGATGAAAAATCGCGTTGATAGATTCCGTCACTTGACAGAAGAACTACTTCTTTGTTGTATTTTGTGGCGAGGATTTTTGAAAGTAGGGTATGAAATTATTGTATTGTGGCGGGTCCTCTACAAGCGTTGCAAAGTTTCAAGTGCGATCCAATGTTTGTAAGTGGGTGGAAATGCGCCGTTGATGAGATTCCGTTCAATTTGACAGAAGAACACTTCTTGTTGTATTTTGTGGCGAGGATTTTTGAAAGTAGCTATGAAATTATTGTATTGTGGTGGGTCGTCTACAAAGCGTTGGTAAAGTTTCACGTCGATCCCAACAAAGTTGTAAGTGGGGGTGAAAAATCGCCGTTGATAGATTCCGTCACTTTGAACGAAGAACCACTTTTTTGTTGTATTTTGTGTCGAGGAATTTTCAAAGTAGGTACGAAATATTCGTATTGTGGCGGGTTCCTCTACAAGCGTACAAAGTTTTCAAATCGATCCAATGTTTGTAAGTGGGTGTGAAAATCGAGTTGATAGATTTTGTCACTTTGGACAGGAGAACACTTCTTGTTGTATTTGTGTGGCGAGGATTTTTGAAAGTAGGTATGATGAACTTTTGTATTGTGGCGGGTCATCTACAAGCGTTGCAAAGTTTCAAGTCGATCCAATGTTTGTAAGTGGGTGAAAATCGCGTTGATAGATTCCGTCACTTTGACAGAAGAACCTTCTTTGTTGTATTTTGGTGGGGGGGATTTTTTGGAAAGTCAGGTATGAAATTATTGTATTGTTGCGGGTCATCTACAAGCCGTGCAAAGTTTCAAGGTCGATCTGGTGTTTTGTAATTGGGGTGAAAATCGCGTTGATAGATTCGTCACTTTGACAGAAGAACACTTCTTTGTTGTATTTGTGGGGGAGGATTTTTGAAAGTAGGTATGGAAATTATTGCATTGTGGCGGGTCCTCTACAAGCGTGCAAAGTTTCACGTCGATCCAATGTTGTAAGGGGTGTGAAAATCGTGTTGATTAGATTCCGTCACTTTGACAGAAGAACACTCTTTGTTGTATTTTGTGGCGAGGATTTTTGAAAGTAGGTATGCAATTATTGTATTGTGGTGGGTCGTCTACAAGCGTTTGCAAAGTTTCAAGTCGATCCAAAGTTTGTAAGTGGGGAAAATCGCGTGAAGTATATCCGTCCACTTTGACACAAGATCCTCTTTGTTTGTATTTTGTGTGTCCAGGAGTTTGAAAGTTGAAAGTACGTATGAAATTATTGGTATTGTGGCGGGTCCTCTACAAGCGGGCAAAGTTTCAAGTCGAACCAATGTGTGTGTATGTGGCGGTTGAAAATCGTGTGCGTTGAAAGATTCCGTCATTTTGAAGGAAGAACAACTCTTTGTTCTATTTTGTGGCGAGGATTTTTGGAAGGAGGTATGAAATATTGTATTGTGGCGGGTCCTCTACAAGCGTGCAAAGTTTCAAGTCAATCAAATGTTTGTAAGTGGGTGAAGTTTTGAAATGAAAATCGCGTTGTGATAATTCCGTCACTTGGATGAAGAAGAACACTTATTTGTTCATTTGTGGCGAGGATTTTGGAAAGTAGGTAGAAATTATTTATTGTGGCGGTCTTCTACAAGCATGCAAATGTTTCAAGTCGATCCATGTTTGAGAAGTGGGTGTGGGTGAAAAATCGCTTTGATAGATTAGTCTCACTTTGACAGAAGAACACTTCTTTGTTGTTTTTGGGTGAGAGGATTTTTGTTTTTTGAAAGTAGGTGAAGAACTTTTTGGATGGTGCGCGGGTCCTCTAAACAGCGTGCCAAGTTTCAAGTCGATCCAATGTTGGTATGTGGGGTGAATGACAATGCCGTTGATAATTTCCGTCCACGTCGACAAGGAAGAATGTTTGTAAGTGGGTGGTGAAAAATCGAGTTGATATTTATATTTCGTCACTTTGACAAGACAGAACACTCCTTTGTTGTATTGTGTGGCGAGGCTTTTGCAAATAGGTATGAACTTTTTGTATGGTGGCGGGTCCTCTACAAGCGTGCAAAGTTTCAAGTCGATCAAATGTTGTAAGTGGGTGAAAATCGCGCGTGCATAAATTCCGTCACTTCTGACAGAGACACTTCTAGTTGTAATTTTGTTTTTTTGGTGGACGAGGATTTTTGAAAAGTAGGATTATGAAATTATTGTATTGTGGCGGGTCCCTCTACAGGGTTGGCTGCAAAAGTTTCAAGTCGGATCCAATGTTTGTAAGTGGGTGAAAAATCGCGTTGATTAGATTCCGTCACTT